>VUJU01002616.1:0-34968 GCA_009835225.1 Aphis craccivora
GCATAGGCGTGCGCAGACTTTGACCGCAGGGGGGGCCCTTAAAAATTTTCCAAATATTCTTGTACTAATGAATAACTACTGGTATAATTAAATATTTAATTGTTAATTTTATAAAGTATTTATTTAATTCAATATGTATACAAATATAAAAACTAATACAAATAAAATATAAAGGTATTAAAATACATAAAAACAATAATAATACATAATTATAATAAAAATAAATAATAATAATAATTTGACACTGAAACAGCATAGTCTTACCTAAAAAAAAAATAGCATAACTTACACAATTTATATACAAGAAAACCTTATTCACATAGCTATTTACAACTCCATCCTTCTGTCCACGGGAGTAAGGTTTTTGAATGTATCAATTACATCATCAATGTTTATACCATAAGCAAATTCTTGCTCAATAAATATTGTAAGCAGACTATCTAATCGGTCCTGTCTCATGGTACTGCGTAACTTAGTTTTCACAATACTGAGCTTGGAAAATGACCGTTCGCAAGAACAGCTCGTTACTGGTATAACCATAAATGTTTTCAATGCTTTAAAAACATTACAAAATATAGTTTCCCTTCCGTAGTTGGATTGTGTAAGCCAATTTATCCAATCGCCGCATTTGTTCTTCTCGCCTTTCGGTATATTTTCTGTATGTTTAAGAAGATTAATTTCTGTTTTCAACATCTCAGAGTTTAAATCAAATGCTGCGGACAAAACCGTAATGTCATTGCTATTTATATTTAAAATTAATAAATTTCCTATGCTTCTAATTGTATTTATTGTTTCTTGGTTAAATCTAATATTAATTCCACTAATCATATGATCCAATGTCGAATAGTATACCGAAACCTTCATTTCTTCTTCTTTTGAAGACATATAGTACTGTGTATTACTCGAATAGTCAATTTTGGTGGACACTTTTCTTTTTTTCAGTTGTGGAATTTCAATATCATAATTTTTACACATTTGAACAGTTTTATGATAAATATCTGTGAAGTCTTTTTCAGTGTTTCTCATAGAAACAAGGAACTTTTTTAATGACTCAATGATTTCTAAAGCCGTTAATAAGTTTATGTCGGATGACTGTAAAAAAGCACTTGTTTTTAATATTGAAGAAAGAATAGGATCTAACATCAACATGGCAAAGATAAATTCAAACGTTTTCATCTGATGAAGAATTCCCTTGCCTTTTGCTCGAACATCTGATTGTTTTGTATTATCAACAATTTCTTCAATTGCAGCTAATATTGAGGTATAATTTTCTTTTATTGCACTAATGGCTTCTGAGCGGCAAGCCCATCTTGTGGTAGAAATTGATTTTAAAGTTTTTAACTTTGTATTTGTTAAGTTGGCAATTTTTTCCAATACTGCATGCCGAGTACAGCTGCCTTCAATGAAATTATAAATTAGTTGTATGTTACCGAAGAAATCAAAAGTGACTATATTATGTCTCCCAATAGAATCTACTAGAACAAGATTTAGACAGTGTCCGTAACAATGAACAAAAAATGAATTGTTATTTTTTTCTTTAAACTTTGCTTGCACTCCTCCAGTACTCCCAGACATCGTTGATGCTCCATCAAAACAAATTGACACCACATTTTCCCATTTAATTCCATATTCTTGAACGACATCACTCATTTTATCAAAAATACTTTGAGCATCAACCGATGTCATTCGTTTTAAACATAAAAATTGTTCAATAGGACAATTTTTGGTTTCATCAAAGTAGCGTAAAACAATAGATAATTGCTCATGATGACCAATGTCACTTGTCTCATCAGCTATTAAAGAAATTTTTCTTTCGGTTATTATATCTTGTAGCTGTTTTCTAATTACTAAATTAATTGATGAAATCAAATCGTTTTGAATACGATTACTTGTGTACAAACAATTTTTTGGTCCAGAAATGAAATGTTCATTAAATACTGAATCATATTTTCTTAGAAGACTAACAATATCAAGAAAAAGACCTTTATGAACATCATTTGTTTTTTCTGTATGCCCACGCAATGGTTTACCACCGATACATATACAAAGTATGATATCTATAAGACGTTTTACAATTTCACGATTTTTTAGTCGTTGAATCTCCTTTTGGCTGTTAATATGTTCACATGTTTTATCCAAAACAACATCAATAGATTTGGAATCTAAAAAATTTGATAAAGCTGAAGAACTATTTAAATGAACCTTAGTTTTTTGATGGACATTAAATCTTATTGTAGCTGATTTCCAATTCTTAAATCCTGTTTTGGAATATACTATTTCACTCTGCCCAGCGTTAAGTCCTGTGGCACCATTAAACATTCGACACGGAAAGCAAAATGCTAGGTCTGCTTTTGGACTATATTCTAGCCAAGGAAACAAATTATACCAAGAATGCTGAAAACTGCGTTGTTTATTAGCATTGCCAAGTGTTGTCCTTGGGAAAATTTTTAAAACTGGCTGATATGGTCCTTTTAAAACCCTTTGTTTAAATTCAATTTGATTCTTCGGGATACTTGTTTTAGGGTCATTAGGATGTAAGTTAGAATCATATTTGTCATCACCTAAGTTTAAAAGTTATTTATTATAAATAGGTAGGTAATTTGAAATACAACATATAATGTTTTTGTTATGTATTTTAAAATATCTTTGTCGATAACATAGGAAAAATAACATGTAAAACATTTTAATACTAGTATTAATATTTAATAGCAATATATACCATACATTTACTTTCAAACATACTATTAAAATTCACTAATAAAATATATTAAACACATAAAATAACACAGATAGATTAGGTTAAAGAAAATACAACTTTTTGTTTTAACAAATCAATATTTAATCACAAATTTTAACTCATGTACTAACATTTAACAATTATATATCATTATATACCATATATTTACTTTCCAACATAATTAAAACATTTATTACTAAAATCCATCAACTATATTAAATACATAGAACTCAAATCAATTAGGTTAAAACAAAACAAAAAATTGTAATTTGAAATACAATATACAACATTTTTGTTAAATTATACATTTTAAATCTAAATGTCAATGAATATCAACAATAATACTTTCTTCAGATGTAGCTGAGTTGTCAGGATTGATATTTTTTAAAATTCACAATCTTAATATAGGTACACAAAATAAACCAATTAAATAATTAAAATACATACATTCTTCAACATTTAATTCTTTTTGCATAACATTTGTATTTGCAATACTTGGATCAGTTGGCTCTAAAAATAAATAATAATAATGTAAGTATCATTATGTCAAAAAATTATTAACTAATCAGTAATCATAATCGTTTATGGTGTTTAAATATTCAATACAATATAGTCTATAATTACTTACCAGTACTAGACTTCATTTTTATTGAAAAAAATGATGTAATTTTAGGTCCTTCCCTTTTATTCGATGGCATTGGCGTTGAACTCATTGTAAACAATAAAATTAAAAATTAAAATAATAAAAGTAAAAAATACACGAAAATACGAAATATCAAATAATTTAAAATTTAAACGGCAGTTGTTGCATGAGTTGAAGCACGACGTTTATTATATTATCATTTATCATGTTTGTTATCACTATTCACTATCTTATTACGATTATACAACAATGAAGAACGTTTCGTAACGTTCCGTGGTACATGAAACGAAAACACTATAAATTAATAACACTGCAACACTGATTCTCGATTACAACAAAAATATTATAAAATGTAAAATGTAAAAATGTTCGCTGTCTAGACGTCTAGTATAATATAGATATCTATGCATTTATTAAAGAAAAAGTCTGAGGCCGCAGGTGGGGCCGCGGCCCACCCGGCCCCCCCCGTGCGCACGCCTATGAATGTTGGCCTACCAATCCGATTATTTAGTACTTATTTATTTTGTAGTACTCTATATCTGAATAGGTACTGTATTATAAATTGTAATGTCTATGATATAAATCTTATTATACATTTATATATTGTGATGATGAGTACCTATATTAGATAAATGGAGTTTGGATTTTAAAAGAGGTCTTTGGAGGTGGATTTTGAGAGCTGATGGTTTTACTTTATTGTTATTAACTTTAAAATATATTTTAAATTATTATTATATTATATTGACACTTAATAAATTCATGTTTATTTATTAATAATAGATAATTATTAATTTTGAATTATAGTAGATTCATTTTAATCATTGAGTTGTTTGGCCTAATTTTAAATTGTCTGAGTACACAATTAATGTATAATAAATATTATAGTCGCGCTCCAGCGATGCAACGTAATTCAAAATTAAACGTATTCTCTCTAGTTCTTGTCCACTTGGTAGTTGATGATTGTTATTGTGGTTGATTGGATATTTCAAAATTTAGATGACGTATTGACGTACGCCTGACGTATAGTTTTTGTTTGCAAAACGTATTTATGAATGTGGTAGTGGTATAGTCAATCAATTTCATATCTACGGCCTACGAATATTTTCCAGTAAATTATCGATTAGCGATTAATATATTCTATATTCTATTCTAAAGTTGGTGAAATCTTTTCAGACATTCAACCGACGTTGTGTGTGGTAAATAATTTTAAAATGTTGGAATATAATAATTTTGCAACATCAAAGCTTATCGTAAATTATTTCAAATTTAAACACATAAATAAATGCTATTATTATAATAATACATTATGTGTACCGAATTACTGCCATTACTGCAGTCTGCAGTGTTATAACTAGTGTGATTACAATTTTAGAGTTAATAAATATATTTATGTTTTATATTTTATTATATAATATATAATGTATAATTTAAGATTTATTAAAATATCTGACGATATTGATGATTATTGATTTCTCTGTGTTGAATTATGGTTGTAGACTATTACTATTTAATCATAACTCATAAGACTATCAAGATAAATATTAATAATGGGATTTTATAATTGTGTTTTATATAATTTGTGAGAAATAAAGTTAAAATAAACACACAAGAAATAATAATATAACAATTATTGTATTGTGTAGTTACTATAAAAATATAGTCCTCGAATTCTTTTTATAAATATATTATATTTAATAATTTCAACCAATAGCTTAAATAAATGCCCGCCAATATTGTTTTGAAATTTATTGATAAGGTAATAAACTAATGATAACGTGTTAACGTGTGTGATAAAAATTCGTCGATGGAAATCGGAACGCAGTTTACAATGTTTACATACTATGTAATATACTAAAAACTAATGTCTAACATAGTAATATGTCAATGTTTCTACTAAACATTACTACAAACAGTATAATATTATTATAATAGAACTATAGAAATCTGTACGATGGAATTATATTACCATAACATAAGTAACTATAATAGTATAGACATAAAGTACTTATCATAATACCATTACAAACTAAATAATTATAGGTACTATGTACCCAGTGCCCGCAGTATATTTAATTTGGTTCAGTAATGCATATACTAAGGTTGGATACTCCCGCGTCTTATGTTCTTATATTTTAATACAATATACGTAATACCAACCACTAATGATAAGCAGCTGAAGCTCCCATCCTTCTTTTCTCTAAGTTGTGATCATAAATCATAATATTATATTGAATATTCATAGTTTATACCTATATAGATTTTAGTTAATTAGTTTGTTATTGTATCTATATAAATATAGTTATACTTTATACTATACCTATAGACTTAAGACTATACTAGGTTTATTATTATGTATATTTATTAATTAAGTAATATGTATTAAATAAGAATAAGACAATTTGAAGTTTTTTCTTATTAGATATTCTTAATCCAACCAGTAACTATCTATTTAAACTTAATAACTATAACTTCAAATACAATAGGATATATTCTTTTATTCTTTAACATTACCTAGTGATAACTCATTTTCATATTGAACACATATTAAACAACCAAAACAGTTAAAACATAATTAAATAAGTTATGTTTAAACTTTGTGTTCAACATTTAAATGAATTATTTAACTTTTGATACTGTGCCTTTATTAACACAAGGTACACTGTATTATACTTAGTTAACAACAAAACAAAACTCATGGATATGTTTCTTCTTTTAGGTACAGCTGAACAGAACCAATTATATGAACGGCAGCCATGGCAGAAACTTGTGTTGATATTCTTAGTTGAACTGATTGGTACTGCACTTTTAATGTTATTTGGTTGCATAGGACTAGTTCCTAAACATCCAGGCTTTGAAGTTAGTGAATACAATGGTGCTATTGGATTTGCTGGAATTGTAGCTATTATTATTGTTGTAAGTATACTACCTAATACTTATTAATATAATATATTGTTTACTAATTATAACTTTTCACTAAATTCAGATTATTGGTCGCATCAGTGACTGTCATATAAATCCATGTGTCACATTATGTGCATTACTGCTTGGTAAATTACCAATATTGACATCTTTTGTTTATTTCGCTGCTGAATTTTTAGGAGCTATCATCGGTTATGGAGTTTTAGTGGTAAGAATCTAAATTGAATTATTCAAGTAATCAAAAAAAAGATTGAATTTTTATTTTTGTTTTTATTATTTTATAGGTTATTTCACCTTATAATATATTGAATTCGTCAGATTCTGGTTATTGTGTAACAAGCCCAGTTGTTGGATTGACTGCATGGCAAGCCCTTATAATTGAAGGTATAACAACTGGAGTTTTAATACTTCTAGTATGTGCTGTATGGGATCCTAAAAGTGGTAATGGAGATTGTGGTCCTCTAAAATTTTTAGTTATGATATTCTTTGCATCAGTTGTTGTGGTAAGTACTTATAGAATGTGATTATTTATTATTGTTAAAAATATTCAGTTTACAATTGCAGGATAAAAACGGTGTTGGGTCATTTTAAATGTGCAAAAAAGATAATTATATTAAAAATGTTATACAATACATATTTATAGCAGTTAAGAGATTTTAAATTTTAAATATTCAAAATTCAAATTAACATATTTAACAATGATTATAGTTACATGTTTTTTCTGTGGTATTCGATAAATTATAAAATGTTTGCGCTTAATACCTTTGTGGACTTTTAAAGCTCACAATAATAATTATACATGTTTATAATTTATGCTTTTTAATTTTTAGTTAAATATAAAAAATTATATAGTATTAGCATGTCTAGCATAGCCAAAAGGTATATTATAGTTGTAGTAGTAAATTAAATAATCAAAAATATTTAAATTAAATACATTTTTGTAACTCAGTTTATTAATAATTTGTATTTGTTTATTTACACATTAAATTTAAGTAGTCTAATAAAATAAATTCAAATCAGCCTTTTATTTTTATGGTAAATTTAGTATCACAAAAATTTAAAATAATTATCTAATATATTTTACCTAAAATTGTTTCTATCACTACCATATTTGGTGAATATTGGAGTTAAATTGAGTTTTTATTATTAATAACTCTTAGTGTTAAAAATTATTAAAAATATACTTATTAAAGTTTGTATATATTTATGAGTTTATATTTTGTGTGTTTACAACATAGTATTTTAAGACAAAAACAAAATATAATCTAAATTCTTTTAAAATACCACTACATTAAAAATTGTTGTAAATTGTCTTCAAATAGTTTAGTTTAGTAAATTAGTTTTTACAATCAGATATCATAAATTTATTTACTATCAATTTAATATTTAGTATCTTTTGTTAAACTTATTTTAAAGGATATTTTTATGAATTATAAATGTTTAACAAATGAGTTTTTCAATTGTTACCTATCGGTTAAACAAAGACAGTAAAATGCTTTCTTAAATGATCAATTATAATTAATATAAAAAATAGAAAGCATAAAATATAAGATTTTGTTTCACCATCAAAAATAAAATATATATATCACTTTTTTACATTTTTAATTGCCTTCTATTTTTTACTATATTTATATTTTTGCTATAGGGACCTTTAACTGGAAATAGTTTGAATCCAGCACGATCATTAGCACCAGCAATTTATAATAATTCATGGAATATGCATTGGGTAAGTTTTATCATTATATAAGTTTAACTTTTAAATATTGATGTATAAAATACTTTCAATTATTTTTTTCTCATAGATATACTGGGCTGGTCCATTTTCTGGAACAATAATATCAACACTTTTTTACAAATATATTGTTATGGCATTAGATAATAACGAACGAGAAAAATAAAGTCATATTGTTTTTTAAATAGACATAAGTATCACATAACTGACAGCGCTCAAAGCTTCCATTGTTCTTTTTTTTACATAAAATGCGGAAGTCAGTGTAAATTGTGTCCTGTAATATCGTCTAGGGTATGGTATATTCATCTCCATACTTACCTACTTATCTACTTAATTATGTTTTTATCTCCACCACATTATTTAGTCTTTTATCTGTTTGATTGTATTTTACTAGTTTTTTTTTTTTACTGTATATGAGTTTTCTTTATATATAAGCTATGTATACTAAATACTTTATACATCAAGCTATCTACAATGTTGTTTACTAACAGTATTATGTAGATTTATTTAAGTAAAAATAACTAATATTTATTTATTGGCAATAACTATTCATTTTTCTATAATACTACATAATAATGATAATATGCATTGTGTATTTATAATGAATATACATTATATTATTTTTATTTTATGTGCATAATAATATATTTTTTTTTTTTATGTATTTATAATGTGGATCATTTGAATTAATAAATACAAAATACATATGGTAAAACAATATGACAATCTAAAGTTAAGTTTTATAACTATATGAATGTCCTCATTTGATGATGTCCATTGTTGATATTAATTGTGTCTCAGCTTAATAAGTGATTGTTTTATATATATGGTGCCTAACCTTATCTATAATAATTTTCTACTAAAATGCACAAAATTATATATGTATTATGTATTTATGCATGTACTATGTACATATAATATATTATAATATAACTAGTATAGTAGTATATAGTTAATTAGCAATATTTATATTTTTTATACTTTATTACTTTTTTTTTGCTGGAAAATCGATGTTTAAATATCTATAAAATACTTTTGTGATAATATATATTATTAATTATTTAAATATTTTTTTCTCATCACAAGTTTCAGCAATATAATATTAGTTATTGTATGTTCAATTCTTTAATTATTATGCCCATAAGTAATCTTTATTCTGACCTTATAATAATTAATATAGGTATTTATTGAGGATAACAAAATAATTATCTGCAATTATATATTATGTTTTTGTTACAATCAAATAATGTGTATAATGTCCACTTATCCCCGATGAACCTGTGATACATTCAATCTGAGGCGCATTTTGAATTAACTGTCAAATGGTAATTAGACACTCAAAATAATTTGAGTTAATTTTATCAAAATAAAGTATGCAAATTGATTCCCAATAATAATATTTATACATTTATACCAGTGTATGAATTTATTTTTATACACATAATTTATAGGTACCTAACTCTAATGTTGTTAAGATCTAACAATTGTTATTTTTAAAAATATGAACAACATTTTTATCTATCTTAAAGCAAATTACATATTGTCATGATTCATTTGGCAGAAAACTTTTTTAAAATGTTGTTTTGCCCATTCAAATATTTTTTTTTAATAACTATCCAAAACAGTAGTTTACTGACTGTCTTCTCAGTTAATTTTTATAACTTTCATTCATACATTTTTTAGCTGTGTGAATATTTTTAGTTGACACCTATTCAAAGAAAAGGTTACATTCATAAAATAAATTAATGATTAAAAAAAAAAGATTTTACTTTATATTTGTATGATTGTGTTTAATTTGTTTATGTATTTAAACTTAAAGTACCTACCAACACTGTACAAATAAATCAAGTACCTAGATTATGTAAAGTGTATAGTATAAACTTGGTGTTCTAAAATTTAAACTATATTAAAATCTAAAAATCTACAGTTGAGTAGTTTCAATGGTTAAGGAAAAAATGTGATATCTAATTTAAATATTGTTTGACTTTAAATCTATTAATTTAAAATGATAATTTTTATTTGTTAAATATTTTTTTTTTTTTTTTTTTTTTAGAAAATAAAAATAAAAGTGTGATGATAGGGCGTAACATTATTAACGCATGATTAAATTTATATTAATGATTTTGGTTTGAAACAACTACACCATAAAACGTTATGTTTTTTTTTATCGTTTAATTATTTTAATATTATTATAAAATTTAAATGAACACAAAATCAGCTTAATTCTATAATATATTATTACGTAGCCACGTAGGTATCCAATACTATTATTAAATGACAATGATAATATAACAGAACAAAAATAAAATTATAATAAGAATTACGAATTAAAAAAAAAAAGAAAATAGCAAAATCTCATGTTTCATAATATCTACTGCTATATAGGTAATACATGCATAAATAAACGACAGAGTAAGACAATCACACATCATGTTAACTAGCCCAACATAATATTATGTTAAACATCCGTTATCCACGAGTTCTTTAACTAAGTCGGCAATCATTTGACGGCATAAGTTGCTCGTGGTCATGACGGGGTAAGGTTCCTTGCTGGGTTCGTCGTCTACGTTGATCGTATCTTCGGTATACATGTCGGGAGCTAGCTCCGAGTCACACGTAATGATAGGTATCATATCTAGTGCTACTCCTAGACCAAACACGTTGTATTCACGCACCTCTTCGTATAACCTGTATTATGACAAATGCATTAATTTATCTTTTGTAAAAAATAAAGTAGAATCCATACAATTCGTAGTAATATTGATAAAATATTATACAAAAAAAAAAAAAAAACAAACAAGCAAAACTAATTGAAAATTGATAAAATAATAATACTAGTCCCATTTTATTGAAAACGATATTAATTTCAGAACAATTTACCTACTTTGCCTACTCAAAATTAATAATAGTTAGGTACCTACTAACGACCATATACGATTTGTTAAATATTAATTCAACTCGAGAACACAGAACTAGGATTTTATCATGTAGAGGAAAATATGAAATTTCTAAAATAAAATCAATAAACTTTAATAGTTATTTTCTGAACACCTTCAAATTGGCTTATTTCCGCAGCAATAAACGGATCATAAATAATTGGACAATATTTAAAATAATAGAAAAATACAGTAACTTTCCAAGTTCATATAGGAAGACAAATTAATGTATAAATGTGTATTATATTATAAATATCAATTAAAAAATTACAGTGATTTACCAGAATATATGAAAATAGAAACTGAATCAATAATCGATTCTGAGTGGAAATTATTTAATTAGAGGTATGAAATTGTTCATACTTTAAAACTCATAAATCATAATAATATATATATTATATACTTACCCAGGGGCGGCTTAAGGCGTAGGCGACGTAGGCATTAAAAATATTATTTTAAAAGGCGGCATTTTTTGACATTTGATTAGTATACAGGGGCGGCAAAATTAAGTTTTGCCTACGTATAAACAATCACTAGCGCCGGCCCTGTACTTACCTACTAAATTATTATAGGTATTACTTGACTATGCACGAGTTAAAATTAACTAATTTTTTTATCGTTTTTATTTTTGTTTCAGTAATTAGTTCAAATATATTATAATATCCACGTATAAATGATTATTTTTATGCCTTTTTCTACTTTCTAATTCTGGACATATTTTTAATGTAAACACTAGAAATTGAAGACAGATTCCACTAACGCTTAAAGGCTATATAAATCTATTATCATTTATACTTTGCTCTGGGAAAAACTTACAATTAGCGTTGATAAGAAAAATTAATTTTAATTTTAAAACTATTAATATAATATTAAATATATGCAACTTTACTATAACTTTGGTATCTGCCTAGTTATAATTATTGATTTTAAATAATTCAGTTTTGAGTGGAAAAAATCAAAAAAAAATCGTACTTACTTTTGTCGAATATCTGGATAATGGTTCAAACAGTCTGTTTGCGTTAAAACACTGACAATTGAATCGTAATATTCTTCCAACAGTTCAGGTAAATATTGTTTCCTTAACTCTACGCTGGTACAGCAATACAATAGACTGACCAAGTCCAATGCAGGAGAGCCATACCTAGCCAACTGAAAGTCTACAATAGACACCTTGAAAATGAATGGAAAAATTATTTATCTTATTATTTTTTTTTGCAATTATTTGGCTCCTAAACAATGTTAGGTACATGTTATTACTTCAGATATACTTCCGTCTTGAGCGTACTGAAACAAAAAATTGTTCGTCCAACAGTCACCGTGACAGAGTACAGCTAGCGACTCTTTTGGTGACACTAATCCTACCATATATCCAAAGAACGATTCATGGTTGACAAATTTTCGAAATTTATCTAAATATTTTGGTTTCTCATCTTCGGTCAGTTCAGACTCTAGCTGTTGGAAACAAAAAAAAAAACCGCAAATAGGTATTATCGTTGATATAATATTGTCATGGACGACATCGTCGAGGCAAATATGAAGTGACCATCTTCCCAATAATTACATCATCACGGAAAATTTAAAACTTCTTTTAGTTTTTGGAAAATTTTTTGAATTATACCTAACTCATTGTCAAATATATTTTCTACATGCGTCTAAATAATATTATATATATCTTGTGTTTATAGTGTTTATACGCACAAATCCATACGTTCTGAGCTATTTTTAGTCTATAATTCGTTATTACTTATTACTTAAAATTCATAAATTGACGTAAATTTTTATGATGCATATCGCGTGCATTTATCACGTTTTCGATTTGATATTTAAATTATAGGTAGCATTAAAACATTGTACATTGGATGAATTATTGGACAACGATTTTCCTAAATTATATGATAGGTACCTAATTCTAATGTAATATATAGTATAAGAAACTATAAAATATTATATTAATCTTTTTAGTAGTTTAAATTAATTAATTTATGAATTAGAATTCACAAATTCACTCAATAGTTGTACACAAAAGTCTCTCCATACACACCGTTACTGAATATTAAACGTGCCTTACATGATAATAGTTAAGTATATATAAAGGATGTCGATATGTATATATTATGTACCATTTTCACTGCATTCTCTGCAGCTCGTCTGTAATATCCTTTGTACCACAATTCGTTTTCACTCTTGTAGTATACTTCATTTATTGCATCCGAAATGCATTCTTTAAATTTTTCCGGTTCATCGACTTTCATAGACAGCGATAACCCGTGGAATTTTCCCAAGACTCTATAAAAACATCACGCCAATTCAAACTAATAAAATCATCCTTCCACCAAAACTTTACCTACCTTAGTATGGCTCTACAGTGATTAAAATCAAGACCCTTCATTCTGTCTAACATGGTGAATCCTTTGCATCGCATATCTTCTAATATGACGATATCACTTTGGGCCAAATAACATTGCGGCACGCTATTAAAAGTTTCAACCAATTTTTTGTGCTCCTAAAGCATTATTTTAAGCCTTACAATAAAAATAAATATATTATTGGTAATATTATACTCTATTATACGGACTTGATATTTCATCAATGCTGTAAACGATTTCGTGTAAAATGTTACTTCGTTATTAAATAGTATTTCGGATTTATACGTATTTCTCGCTTGTCTATTATCGGGCAAACATTTGTAAATCAAAGATTTTGACCATCCTTTGTCTCCATATAGTTGGATTCTGTACAACATTGATGTGTAGTTATCACCTCGTTTTGACCCTAACGCTATCTGCAAAATACAGTAGTTAATCGAACCAAACATTAAAAAACATACATACCTTATAATATTGTACTATTTTACATCACTTACTTCGTACGAATTAATTTTCACTCCAGGTTCGGTTTTGTCAATCATAGATTGTAGGAAAAACAAATCTATATTTTTACATCCAGACGTCATGGTGCAGCGTTCTTGACTACAGGATGCATATGATTAAACTGAAGCTAAAATATTCCCGAGTACGAGACCCATTTGTCAATTACGAATATATTTTTGTTTGTACTACTTATATGTCAATGTGGGGACTGACGCACATCCGTGTACACTCAAGCAGTTAAGTACAATCAGCAAGACAACTGTGTAGCTTCTGTTATGTGATATTACTATTTTTTTTTATGACATCGCAAAGTATTATGCACCAATTGCACCAAATACTATGTAGGTATTATGTATTAGTAGAAAAATGTGTGCATATTGCATAATCACTGGAAAAATGATTTTATTATAGACCATGACTATTCATATATTGAAAAATTGGTTCAAAAACTTACTATATTGAAAAATATAATTATTGAAGACCAGTTTTTGATTCAAATATCTTAAAAATTATCAGACATTAAAATATTTAAAAAGAATACCTATGTAATAGTATTATTTGACTTTTAGTATCTAATATTAATTTCTAAAATTAAACTGAAAAAAAATGCTTACAGATAAACTATATTTCAAAAATAGTTTTTATTAAATATATAAATTAAAATATTATAGATCATCAGTTTCTATTTCTGCTGTTATATTACTTGAAGACTATAAAAATACTGATATACTGTACTGTCTGTACTACTGTTTATTGTTTAAAAAGTATAATAACCTTCTATTATTATTTGATTTTTACAAAATATATTTAATTATAATATTATAAATGTAAAAAGTATGAACAGTATGACTATAGACCAGTGATGACATGTAATTTCAATTACTTAAAAAAGACGTCAGTTAAATGTTTCCGCAGGACTTATTTGTAATGTCTAAAATCTAAATACGTCACTGTTGTTATACTTGTGACCAACCATAAACAGTTTGTAAATAGATTAATAAGATAATGTCTATTCAGTTTATACAATTAATTTAAACAGTTTTAGTTGCATATTTATATTCAAACAACTATAAGTATTTAAAATATATAAATTGACAATTATTACTATTTTGGTTCAAAAATGTTTAACATTAATTTAGTTTTAAATTATATTACATAATAATACTAACATCTATTAAAAGGAAAAAAGTAATTAAAGAATCTATTGTGGCCTGTTTGACTCAATCATTCGTTGAATCATCTGTGTCACCCATAGTATTCGAGTTAAAATTTAACCAGTGCATGAATGTAAATAGAACTAGGAAGCACCTTTATAATATATAGCTATTATGTAGGTACTCATAATAACCTACAATTTTCTGTCAGAGAGGAACGTTTGCACTATGCTTATACGTATTAACAGGAACGTTAAGAACTGTGTATTAATATATAACTTATAACTAGTAAGTCATAAATGTTCATTATTTTTATTTACATAACACAGATATTGATCATTTACATGCTATAAAATAATATGCAAGTGAATAATTTATATGTAAAAAAAAAAAAACAAATTGTCTTAGGAAATTCGATAATCAGGAAGTTCTACTTTCACTCAAAACATTAATCGCATAATACGCAATATCGATTTTTTAGATCCTTAAAACTACTGAGACCCATCACGTTTATATAGTGTAGTTAAATAATAATAATAAAAACAATAACAATACAATTTAACAGTGATACACATTGACCTAAAACACGTTCCATCGCTTGAAAGTCGCGACTAGGTCATGGTTGATATTCATCGCAGCCATCCAACGAATTTCTCTTCCAGCCAGTAAGATACCATGATGGTTAGTTGGTCGAGTTTTGACATTGGAAATCGTGCGGCTTCATCGGTATACCTGTCGGCCCGTCGGTAAACTGACAAATCTGCAAGCCCATTTTGGAAAGTGGATGACATTTACTGTGTTGGTTTCCCCATTTTCCGTAATATTGCATCCAAATGGGAAGTTTTTTTGACGAGTTTAACACGTCGACTTTAAGCCAAGTTTTCCACGGAAATCCGTAACCGCTGTCGTCGTACAATCGTGGTATACGTACGTATTTGTGTTTTCCTGTAAAACGAATCGATAAAATTAATTTTGGTAATACATTATGCATAACATCATAAATATTATTGTTATTATGTTTTTATGACGAGAGAATTTATTTGAATTGAGTTATCAGTTATATATCTGACCTGGAGCGGTCCATAGACCATGAGATCCTTTGGCCGCGAACAACACCGGATGATTGCCCTCGTCCGTCAAGTGCACCACTTCAGGAAACTTAGGTTTTTGCAAAAAACCTTTTCGCACTTCTTGTCGATTAAACACGAACTTTCGACGATTTCGGTCGAACCGGTAAAACGCGCCAGCATCGTGCACAGACACGTACATTTCTTCTGGTTCATCGTAGCCCTAAAACAAAATCAAATGGATATTATTATGACTTTGTACTTATAATAGGTAAACGCAATGGTTATGTTTATGTACATGAAACACTATAGCTAGCTGTTCGCAAATATCACTCTAATCGAAATAATTGTATTGTAATTTGTTTGGTTATACTATGTATTTTATCTACATTAAAAAACGCTTTATTTTTAAATGAAAATGTAATTTACATTTGACTTTTAAATTACAATTGTAAAATTAATTGTTATTATTAGTAATATGAATATGTTAATATTATACTATAATTATAGTCCTATTATAGATAATTCATTAATATGTATATAATTGAACGAACATAATTCATATGAAGATTGAACTTAACTATTCCAAAAATCAAAATTTGAATAGATTCATACTTAGGGGGTTATAAGCATAATTAATTAATCACCCTATATATAATAGATATTACATATTATAACTTTTATGGCTATTTCATATTATAGTAACATACGTACGTTAAACATGAGACTCATGTGTTCCCAGTCACCCACATGACTGCCGAATTCTTTGAGAGTACCAAAACATCGGTTGTTGAAGACTGGCAACGGGAGTGGGCCAAGCACGCCCATGTCTAATGTGCATATCGGTTTGCCCTGACTGAACGGGAAGAACAGCCAATATGACACGTGAAAATTTTTACGACCACATTGAGTGACATGCGCGTAGATGGGAACAGTGGTAGTGTTCGGGTTCTGCCCGTACAATATGGAAGTCGTGTTTTCCAAAAGTTGTTCTGTGGTAATAATAATAATAATAAAAAAAATATTAGCTGTGATAAATACCATCAAACGTACTCGACATAATTCTTATTATAATAATAATTTAACATTATTATTTAATTACTATCATATCGGTTTTTTTTTTGTGTTCAATGAATTAGTCTCGGCAGTTTATAACGAGTTGTCAAAATAGATATTTCAAGTTTCAACAAGAGTCAAAATTATTATTTTGGTTTTCATTGCAATATATTTTTATTTTTGTAATTATTAACATTTTAAGTGCATATTAATTAATTACTTATAAGTATGTATTTATAATATCAAGATTTTTCAATGTTTCATACACTTTAGTATGTATCTACCATATAATATAATACTAGAATTAGGAAAAAAGTTAGAAGAGGGATGCAATAGTATAAAAAAATGTTGAGGGTACCTAAATATTTAAAATTTTAAACTCCTTATTGATTTTATCTATTATGATATAAATATATAATTATAATTGGTAATACGCTTAATAATTCAAAATTTAAGTGATGTACGAATATAATATAAATATATGTATATATGGTATATTTGTCTTCTATTACAGTGAGTTCAACGTTGTTAACCATAGACCAATTAGTCAGCAGTAATCTTGAATGATATCTTAAATAATTGTGAATGGAACATCAATTAATTGGAATCAGTTTTATCTCATCAGGATCGGGTATTTGAGAATTGAGACTCGAGAGAACAATAAATAAGCTGCACATAAGATGACAGTCATTTTTTGAACAATGTTTAAGAGGTACATGATAATACAAAAAAATGTATTAGAAAAAATGAAAACTTTCAAATATAATTTATTGAGTTAAATTAATCTTATTAAAAATTAATCCATAACACTTAGAACATAGTAGTAAGTATAGACTATAGAATATAGATATATATAGTACCTACCTATATCCAGCTATACAGTTCAATATTAAAATACCTATACCTAATAAAATAATATTTAATAATAATTTATACTTATTTGGTTAGTTTATTCTTTTTTAATTTCGAAAAATATATAATCTACTTAAACGATTAACGATATAATAATTTTAAAATGAAAAGCCGTGTGACTGAAACGAACAAGCTGTAATGAATCTATCACATTTTAGAAAGTTTATGCACGTTTATATACCTATTTACGTCTTACAAATACGCGTTCGTTATTCTTATAACGAGAACATTAAATATTATCTGCAGAGTAATGAAAGCTGTAGAATTATTATCAAAATAACTAATAATTAATTTTAACAAAGTATAGCATATACAAATACAATTTGAAATACATTTATGGATTACAATAATTTATAAATAGTTAGTAACTAATCATAATATAATTTTCATAACCTGCAGGGTTCAGAATTTATACCATCACTAAAAACAACTACCTATACAATAAGTCCTAAAAATACAGAAAATAGCAACAAAAAAATGTTTTTGTTTATATTAATTTTGATTTATTTTAATCATTACTCATTAAGTATTTAATTGTAAGTACCTATTATATTTTAAATTTAAATACTTAAAAAAAAAAAATGATTAACTAATAATTGTTAAATATAACAATCTTGAAATTGAATAGATATTTAAACTAGCAATCTATAATATATTTATATGTTAACTATTCACAATTTTTATTCCAAGATACTTTTATTAATATACTAAAATGTATGAGATTTATAAAACAAATATGATTTTAAACACAAAATATAGTGAAAGTACTGTTAATATAGAAAAAATAGCACTACAAATCTTAAATACTTAAAATATCAAATATGTAACATAAAGATTATGTTTGGATATTATCGCATATTCGCATTGTATATTTGTTACCTAATAAAAACACAGAAATCTACTAATTGGTATTGCCCAAAATGATTATGTGCTTTAAAAGGTACTTAAGTACGACATTACACATATAGTTATAATAATTATGTACCCACCTAAATTTGAAACTAATACTCTGTTAATTAACTATTGACAATTTATGTAAATAATTTGCTACTTTAAACAAGGCATGTCAAACGTAAACTATCAATTCGGCCAATAATACTGAATAGTGAATAGGATAATATGCGGGCCACACAAAAAATTTACGAAGAAAAAACATTTCATACAATTATATAGCAATTAAATTATCATTAGGAAAATACACATTATACATAATGTGTTTATCAAAATATATCTCTCTCTATAGCATAATTATAACACAAAATAAAAATTATATTATCTATTTTACTTTATTTTCACTTAATTTTCCAATGAACCTGGTTGCTGCGGGACGCAAAAAAAGAAGCCGCGGGCCACAATATGAGCTAGGTTTGTGAGCTACGTGTTTGACAGTATGACAATGCTTGCTCTAAAAAAACATTGACTTATACGAAAAACCTACATAAATATCAGTAATTAGTATTAGGAAATAATTCAAATATTAAAACATGTATTATTAAAAGAAACCCATAATTTAGATAATATCATAGTTGTAGAATATACAATGTAAATTCCTGTACACAATATAATATACAATAACGTGTAGGTATGTAATAAAATATTAGGTTTATTGAAAAGATTTAATTCTGATTATTTTTACATTTTTGAATAATATTTTAATATCCATTATTAAATAGCTGATGCGTGTCCTCGAAATCATCAAAACAAATACTCATACTGATTGATTTAGGTATAAGTACCTACATAACTTTAGCAACTATAAGTACCTATAATTTTAAATACTAGTTATATCCGGTAGTAATTAACATTAAAACATGTGCTACAAAATAAATTATAAGTATTTCTAAGATATAACACATCGGCATAAGCCATAAATTCTACAATACACCAATTCATAATGTACAATATAATTAATAATATTATCATAGTTGAATGACTGCAATCAACACTAAATTAGGCTTTCAAACATTGAACTTGGAATTTTAAACATGTTTTTGACCAACCCATATTTACGTTTGTCAAAAAAAAATATAAGTAATATTCATGGTTGTTATTTCATATAAACACTAAATTATCCTAAAAAACATCCAAAACTTGTACTATTCATAATATAGTGGTTATAAGCATTTTTTTAAACACATAATGAAGTACAAAATATACATAAAAGAATCAATGTATATCATCGTTTTTCCTTACTATAGATTCTAAATGGATCGATGAATATATATAACTTTAAAACAATAATAAGTTATGATTTTTTTTTTTTTTTGGCTGTCGTTATCTTATTTAGAGCAGTAAAACTGTTTCAATTTTCTACCATTAGGGTGATTTCTAATAAAAATTGAATTGAGTTTGTAGGTAGTTTGGAAGATGGAAAGTAAAAAATTACCAGTAGCCAGTAGGTACTATAAAAAATAATAGATATATGATTAATTATTATATTGATGTGTTACTCTATTTAATTATTTATAGGATTTTGAAATGTTCAAATATTTTTTTAGGTTAGGTTAGTGAAAATTTACCATAATTTTAAAAAAGTGAACTTTTTTCTTTGAATACATGATAATAATTTTAATGCTATAAATTTATAAATATTATAAAAATGCTTAAAAATGTTGTTTAAGGTTCTTCAAACGTTTATGTTGCCACAATTAAAATATATAAAAAAAATATAGCAAACATTTTTTTTATAAGCGTTTAAATTTCAAATTTTCACAAGAATATATAAACAATTTAATATTTTTAAATTCAGAAAAATTTTAATTTCAGAACCTAAAGTTTAAAAATATAACACAAGATTCCTGATAAATTGACAATTTAACTTATTTTTTTTTTGAACTATCGAAAATATATAGACATGATTTTATTTTATAAAATAGATACTTAGACATTTGAAGTCAAAATTCATATAGAATTTTTGAATATTTAGAATATTTAGAATTTCATATAGAAATTGAAATAATGTAATAAATACAAAATTACTTTATTATAAATATTTTATAGTATAAGAATGTGATTTAATTATGTCGAAAATGTATTTAACCTACCAAATTATTTATTTGTCATTAAACTAATAGTAATTTGTATTGTTTATACCAATACAAATATTTAACAAAACATTCTTAGAAATATTGCCTTACAGACAGACTACACGTCTATGCTTTAAAATGGTTATTACTATTAATCATAGATATACCATATATCCTACCATATACTTGTCCTTACAATGACTTATCAAATTTAACACAGTCATCACCTAGGTGACCTTTATGATGAGGTACAACTTTACTATACAGCTACAGAGCGACTTATACAGTTTTTTGTTTATAAATTATCAAGCAATTTTTTTTGTGTTCATATAGCGTATATAATGTACGTTGATTATCATTCACCAGACTCACACATATTGTATACACCGCAACCGCATTAAAATTTATTGTGACATTTTATATAGCCACAGTAGGTATGCCACCTGTACAGCACAGTAATCTAAATACGGACATAGACAACAATTAAAATAATGTAATATGTTACATATCTACAGCGGATACGAGGAAATAATCCTGTGTTTATTCGTGTATGTATATTATAAATATTGTTATGTAAAACTGTACAGGGTTAATAAACAATTGTCTATCCAATCGAAAGCGTTTACGCAATTGACTGACTAGATCATTGAATCGTAAACTCGCATAATGTAAATAATATAAATTTATTGGTACTGATTTAGAACGTTGTGCCTGCCAATCGGCTCATATTTTTATACATATTATTATTGTAATTTGTGTTCCGGTCACCCAATTATTGGTCTATGTTCACCGACAATTATAATATAATATATTATTCCAAGGCAATAATCGTATTATGATATACACGTCATCGTCAGTTGCATAATGATAATATTACATTATTACTATTATTATTGACGATTGCGAAGAACTCAAGTCCGAGTCAAGACCTATTAGCGCCCTGATGCCGATACCTGATTGAAAGCTCCAAGTCGACGGAGAAAAAAATAAGGTCCTATTTTCTACTGTGTGTACAATGTACATTATAATATTATTGGCAACGCTTTGGCGTACACATAACTTTATAATTATTTCTCATTATTAAGAATATGAAATAGTATTAGTAGGTATAAGTACTTAATACCACCATATTTAATATTATAATGAATCGAATATAATACTCATTAAATTTAATGAAAAATATTAAACTATTACCTTTTTTAAACAACATAATTCTAACACATTGTTATTACTTACTTCGATACTTATATAATCTATTAATATTATATTTGTAATTGGGGATTGACATAGAACTAACACTTAAAAAGAATAAAATCTTTTTATATAACATGGATATATAATCCACATTCCACACTATGTTATTTTCAATAAAATAACATAGATCAAAAGTTAAAACAAAGTATAAATATTCACAAGCTTAAATACATTAATTTATTTTTATTAAATCTACTGGATAAAAAAAATTATTTTTATTTTTAAAATAACTAGAAATAATTAATATATTACTTTATATTTATAATTAAATGTTATACTTATAACATGTATTAATTTTTTTTATTACTAAATACATACTAATATACTATATATATATTTAATATTTTAAAATACATTTATATATACGACTCGTACTTGCAACATACGCATATTTATTTGAATATTTAGGTTTAATTGTTTTATTCAAGTAGCTGAAATAGTCAAAATTATATTGATAATAAAAACATTCGATGCTAAAATAATAATTACTTAATATGTTGTTTTCGTTATCGAAAAGTCATAATTTTTTGGGAAAAATGGTACGAAATATATTTCAAAAACAGAAAATATTCAAAAATCTGGTCTAGCAACATAATTGTAGATACTAGATGATATTATAATACTTCTATTTTCACACGATTACATGGTAACAGAAGTAACGCTGTACTTCACTTATTTTTTCTTTAGTTTGTCTTAAAATGTATTTTCTTAATCTATAAAAACTAAAAAGTTTAAATGACTAATATTAATTTAACTTAAAGCTGACAAAATTAGGGCAATGTGCCCTTTAAATACGTCAATACGCGTTATACAGAGACCAGAATTATAACCATTTTAATTTGGACTTCGAAACGATAGTACAAAACAATTATTACTGTTATACAATTATTATATTATAACAACATGTACTCGAGCAATCCCACGCAATCTTGTGATGTTATTTAATTTTTTTACGACAAAAATAATATTTTGATCGTTAGATCATACTATTAACATTATTATAGTTACACGAACACGCACCACGACCAAGTCTCATACGCTGCTTATACTTTATTATTATAAACACGAGTAGACGTTACAATACAGTAATACGTAACAGCTATATATAGATACTAATATATTATACACAGTGATCATGTTTTAAAGTAGTGAACCCAATGTGTATTTCGAAAAACTTTCCCCAACATTTTTGACTTTCAAAAAATAATAAAGATGACCATCATTATCTGAATGAGACGACGGATAAGTTATTAGTTACTATTTATATCGACTTTTAATTTTAAAACGAATATACCAATAATATATTATCATCTTAATTTTAGTAAAATCTGAAGTGGAGTACTTTTGTTAAACATTAAGTTAAAATGCTATTAAATAAGTTTCTTGCACTTATATAAATAATAATAATGAATGTTCACAGCTGTTAAAAGAATCGTCCTGTATACATATATAACGTTATACTGCATTAGCACTAGTCGCTGATATGATATAATATGATATATGTATATGTATTATGTGTACACTATAAATATTACTCACCGACTTCAGACTTGGTGACTAAAAACCACGACTGCGAATCCGGGCCCATGGGCACTTTAGAGTGTTGCTGCACGTCACCAGGCAGGCTACGTGGTTTAGGCGTAACGTGATTCAAGAAATCGGTCACGGAACCGGGAAGGAATTGTTCGTCCGGTGCCAACCATATAAGTGGAGCCCAGCGGCGAACCATCTTCTCCACTAAAACACAAAAAACGTGACAATAAAATACATTAGCTATAAAGTATATAGTATATTTACATAAGTAAAAGAATTGATTTCGTATGTATACGCGTATGTCGTATTGGAGTAGTCTTTATGAGATTTTTTCCGTGTTAAATTAAATAAATTATTTTAAAATAGATAGTATTTGTCATTAACGGTACTATCATACACAAGGTGTTTCAATAAGCATACTACTCATCTCCACAACCACTATTATAGATTCTGAGCAAACTAAAAAATATATGTTTTTAATGATATGTGTTTATTTTTTAAAATCATGTTGAATTTCTAAAATTATTCTTAGCACAAAAAGGAAAATAACTAAGAAACTATTCGTTCGAATTTCAATAATTGAGATACTTCATAACATTTTCAAAAAAAAAAAAAAATCTATTCAGTAGGTAATATCTATTTCAGTAATTAATTGTAAAAAAGATGATTCTATCTTGGAAAAAAAAGTTTGTTTCATCAGTCATATCATAGAATTGTCTTTTAACATTGCAAAATATCTAAGTATATAAAAATATGGTGAAATAAAAAAATATATATATAAAAATATAATAATTGAAAATTCCAAAAAATTAATCATTGAAAAAAAAAATGGGTGGTATCAATTTGAATATAACAACCTAACCTAATATGTTATAAATTCTAAAAACAAAACTTGGGTTCTAAAGTTTCTCAATAGTTTATTATGTTTTGATTAATAATGTATTATAAAGTTGGATGTGGTTAACTTTCCCTGTACCATAATAGTTTTAAGAAAATGTCTATTTATTTTGATTTTTGTCATTATATTACCTAATTGTTTATTGGGATACAGGTTGATGGAATTTATTTTACTGGGTCGAATGCTTCCAATATCCACCAACATTATATATGTCTATTATTATTAATAAGTACTATATTTTTAATTTTATATTGTTATTCTCGACGATGACCATCATGGTCATTATTCATTATAATGCATGTCGCTTTTTTTGATCATAGTATGAACTATGAATATTGAATACCATATAAAGGTAGCATTAATCATACTAACTATAGTATCATTTTAAGTAGGTTAAATTAGAAGTTTAATACAAATGTATTCTCGATATAATGTAGGTAATATAAATTATATTCGTTTAACAACCTAAAACCGAGAATCACATATATACTAATTAAATTATAATCTTAATTATATTTTTATTGTTGGAAAATATATTTTTATTTTTATAGATTGCATTTTAAACTGAATTATTTTGAATTTAAATTTAATCGAACGACACATAAGAAAGTTTAATATAATTATAATCTAAATAACGTTTAAAATATTTTCATAATATTATTGAAATAGTTAAAATAAATAATATTTAATTTACAAGTGTAACTACAGTCTACAATGACGGTTTTAAAGAAGGTATATCAATTTCTAATAAATTTAAAAAAAAATGTGTTGAATTAGAACACATGTGTTAATGTTAATAAAAATTCGATAAATATATCATAAAATAATAGTATGATTTTATAAATGAACACAGCAATTATATTAGAGGATTGTCATGATTTTACATGAAAAAGCTTAAAAACTTTTTTATTGATATACTTACTATACTTAAACTAAAAGTACAAAATACTATGCTTGTTATATAATCGAAAATGATTTATCAACAATTTTCTTTGATATATAATAAAGATAATGAAATAAAATGTCTCTTATTCAAAACGCGGGTGGTATTTTACGAGTATACAAAAATTATTTTTTTTACCGTGGAAATAAGATAACTAGGTATTTGGTGAAAAAAAATGTTAGGTAAACAAATTAATACCTACATTTTTAAAATACTTAATTTTCATTAACTACTCCAATTCATCTTGGAGTTTAGTAATATTGTTACGATAAAATAAAAACAGTAGTCTGAAAACTGTATAACAATTCTACATCTTAGTCTACAGGGTTATGATATCTTTTCAATATAATATTGTATTCGGACCACTGTGTCTGTAACATCGTAACGGTTATTGAGTGCCAATAAGATGTACCAGACAGGTTATTTTTTCCGATATAAGTGCATTATTCATAAGTGTTGATTGCATTTATAACTGTAACTGAACTCAGAGATATTTTTTCAAAGATTAAGTTAATAAAAAATTATCTGAGAAATTCTATTAGACAACGCATTTTCTTTGCGGTAAGAGAATTATATTAAATATAGCGAGGATGAAAATTGTAAGACTTCAACATAGAAAAAGTACGATCAATTTTTCCAAGAATGAGAAAAACTTTTTTAAGTGATTCCGTTGTAACTTGTAGGTAATAAATAATAATAATAATAATAATTTTAGTTATTTTACATTGTTTTCTTATTTATAATTTCTTGTTGTATAATATTATATTATATTGATATACATTATACATAATAGAATAAATAAATTATTAGAGTAAATTGTATTGATATTATGATATACTATGATAAGCAAAGCATGCAAATTTTTTGGAGCCCTAAGTACTTACTCCATCACAACTCAACAAAATTTAAATTCTGAACTGAGTATAAAGTTAATCAATGATATACCTACGTAAACACCTATGGTCAAATTTAAAAAATAATATAAATCTCACCAAAGAATTAATATAAATCCTTGGCATATTATACAACTGAATTCTAGAGTAGTGCCAACTGTTATTAAATGAAATTCTACTTTGTTTTTCTATGCACAAAACTGGTTTGTCCAATGTCACATTTTTTTTTTTTTAATTCCTGGTTATTAAATAAATATTCCCCTCTCCTTGTTAACAACCTAAATAATAAAAACTCCTTTGACAACTTGAATTGATTTAAAATAATGCTTTTATATTAGTATAAAAAATACGCAACTTACTTATTTGTTGACGAGCATTAAAAACTTTTTAAGCGAACGACTTTTAAAAACAATTGTTAATAAAATATAATGGGTTGAAAAATATACGTCATTTGACTTTTTATATGATCGTTGACATTAAATAATTATATGTACATTATTTATTCCTAAGGCGTACCCCCTTGAAAATTTACAATACCCCCCCCCTGGGATTAAAGGTCTGTCTATAAATACTGCAGCCAACAAGCATACAACTAACGGAAATCAGGCAATGATCAAAGCTGTTGAATATAATACGCGTATTATTTAATAATATTAAACAGAAAAAAATCTTAAAAATATTATATTATATAATTACCTATTTATTATTATACTAAATTGTAGCTGTATACGTCATCCAAGCATAAACATTTTACGCGTTTTCAGCTTAACTTAAAAAAGTGTATGGTACGAAAAATACGTATATGTTCAACCTATTATATGTATAGCGTGTTTTTGCACAGACATATAGAAATTTAATCAACAGATATCGTTACCACATCTCTTAATAGTCCAAACACTCTAAACCATCTGTTGATTTGTAACTGTACAATTTTAAATTTGTTAATTTCAGAAATTACATCCTATTATAGAGAATCCACGTCAAGACTATCCCAAATATTATGTTTTGTTTATAATGACGTATTGACGTGTGCTATTTTTTTTCGAGAAATGCATCGATATAGTATATACAGAGTGTAACTCGTCTATTTGACATTATTGTATTTGCACTATTATTGCAAATGTCAAACAGATGAATTACACCCTGTATAGGTAACTACTATATTCAATATTTGTACAACGAGTTAAATTCATTATTAACATCATATTACACGCCAGTTATTCCTCGTTAGTTAATAATTAGCCATCCTAATTCGATGGTGAGGTGCATTGCATGTAAAATAACTATTATTCACACTTAGATAGTTAGATTAGCTGCACTAGTAATAGTATATAATATTATGTAGGTACTTTACAATTAAAATAGTTTCACCAATAAGCTTTTTTACAAGACTTTTTAATAAAAATTCTGAATACATCATATTAGAATGGATGCCAAATCATATGGTGATTATTTCCATGAATTAAGTCACGTTGAGGGCCAATTATTGTCTCTAACTAAAACGATTGTTGACTTATAATTATTATTTTAACGATCATAAATTGAAATTTATTGTGTACAAAATGAGCGATTTATTTTTGCAAACGATTTTTTAAATAAAAAAAAAAAGCGTCATGGTCCTTCGATTGTTAGTAGAATGAGTTCGTTAATATAACAATACATATGAATATTATAATAATTTAACATAATATTTTCGTAACTCTACTTATTCTGTCAAGTATCTGATTGAGTGTACTTAGTACCTTTTATATTAAATACAATATTTTAATAAGATAATATATACTTATTATGAAGTACAGTATAATGCAGCATGACTGTCAAATCATACATTAACACGTTTGTGAATATTGGTGTAAGTAAAAATATACTCGTATGTATATTATATTATACTCGAGAACACGTTATTGAAAACGCGTGGCAAATATGACTTACACATATTAAACGTGTCACCGTGTGCATTGTGGCATATACATATAAGAACTACTCGTCGCTCGTACAATGCGGAAACCCCATGCTTCATTACAAACCAAACCAGAAGAGGTGAAAAACACAGAAACTGGGTTGATTGCTATTTACCTCTCCGCAGTCTTTATACGAGTTTAATATAATAATATGTTTATTATGAATAGGTAAAATAACCATCGTACAGCTAAATTAAGCACATTTAAGCCGAGTTGTAAAAACTAAAATAACTAAAACAAATTGTAAGTTATGCGTTATGTTACTTTTACTTTTATTTTTAAAATCGGCAACCTAACCTAGGTATTTTTACACAATTAATAAAGTGTATGTATTAGTTGCAGAGTTGTAAAGATTTTACGGGTTAAAGAATCGTTCACTTGGATGGACTTGGAAGTGAGGATCGTGTAATTAATTTAACAATAATTAACTTGTGTTATGAACTCGCGCTGTAGGTTAGATACTAACCATGTGTGTAATACTAATATGATAGGCGGGAAAAATGTTGAAAATGCAAAAAATTATATAGATATATAATAACAACTCAACTGTATAGGGAAGCCGCATAGTCGAATAAAGGCTCGACGGGTGCAAGAGGAACCGATGGTTTAGCGCGATGATCTTCGACGATCTCGTTGTCCTGCAACCGTTCGTCGCGGTCTCCGACGACACTGCCACCAAATCTCTGAGGTCGCCAATGATCGGCCGGGCCCAGCGTCATCGTCGTTGTCCCAACCGATAACTGGAGCGAAGGCAGCTGAAGGAATAGAAGGAATAGTAACGGACCGCCGACCCCGACGCCTCCGCCGCCGCCGCCGATCCGCAAAAACGCGGACACGCACCCTGTACGGTCCATCAAGACCGCCGCAGCCACCGCCACCACCACTGAACCAACCGCGGCGGCCGACGACCAAAGTCATAGCCAGTACAGTTCACATCGGTCGCGGCGATCGTGTCGTGGGTACGATAATAATGACAATATTTATGATACACTACGATTTTTCGTTACGCGTTTCCGACGGGGCGGCGGTAAGGTCGCGGTCGAGTCTATATGTTTATATTCAAACAGAGATTATAGAACGATATGTAACGGTTGTAATAATATAGTATCATATAATAAATGAATCGCTTAGTTAAATTATAATATAAATTGTGGTCGGTGGGATGACGAGCACGCGAAAACTCGACTGGCCACTCGAACGTACTGTTTCGAATTTCTGTCAAATAATATGAAAAAAAAAAATAATATATTATCGTCTGAGAGAGTATATATCGCGTGATCGGAGGTACCGGCACGACTGGGCCGCTGCAGTCTTCGGCCGACGACGATAGCATTTAAAATTTAAAAACCGCCCGTGGCACTTTCACCGCGCGCGATGGATAGCGGCGGCGGCGTCCGTCAGGATCGCGAGTGTGCGGTTTCTGATTGTTGATGTTTTGTTTTTTAACTTTGAGATTTTTGGCACCAAACGACGGTGAAAGCGGAGATCGGTAGGCAATTTTTTACCCATTATCTTTTATCTCTTCGCGGGTCACGTATATTGGCCACTTGTTGAATCCCCGCCCGTTTTCCATTTTTTCCGGCAGACGCGACTCTGCACAAATTGTACCTATATAAACGGATACAACTAGGCCGCGCAAAAAAAGTAAAACCGTACGATAATCAGCTACATCGGCCCGCGGCCGACTTTTCAGTTTCGAGATTTTCGGCGACCTTGTGCGCAATTGACCCGCGAGAAAAATTCGACTATAATATGAGCATGTTTATTATAGCTATTAGCTGATAGGCAGGTAGTTATAATGTTAAAATATATGGTCGGCGGTCGCTATGATAATCATTTATTTTATCTATTTCGAATGAGCGTGCAGCTGAGTCGCCCGGAGCACTGAGCCTGAATGTTATTACTTATTATACTTTAAAATGCACTACGGGACTGTATCGAGTTTTTTCGTTCCGGTCTCCGTCGTAGTACCTATGGCAGTTTAGTTATGGTATTAATATTAAATCAAATAGGTTTGACTATTCCAGCATATTATATTTTATGGTTTATTATGATTTCTGAGAACACTAAATCTAAATAATAGACAAACGGTCGTACGAACTTGTTTTCAAATACAGACCGTGATTATTAGTTGATATTTTCATTCCATGTAGACGTTTAAAAAATCTTAAGTGACTAATTAAATTTATCTATTATTGAAAGTTTTAATTAGAAGAAAATTACAATCATTGTATGATAGTAATTGCAAGTCTATAGTCTCTGAATATATATATTTTTTTTATGAACACATACTTACTCATATTATGTACTAGTTTGTATTAAATAATATAAGGTAGAATAATGATAGTTGTTTAGATATATGATTAAATATAAAATATATAATAAGAGACTCTAGTTATTGGTTATTATAAAGTATTATGCAACATGAGATACTTTTTTGCTTTTAAAAGAAATTCGTTCGGTGTAAAATGAAAGTTAATATCCGGACTACCTGTAGAGAAGTGGCTACATAAATCTGCATTCGGTTTTTAGAAGCTTTATTGTGATTGCAAAATCTATTTTTACGTATCTATTTACAGTTGAAATGTTATTGTATTATGCGTTGACCACCAATAGTATGAAGGTAAGACTATCTTGTTGTCGATATAATATCATATACCAGATACTTACCTATAATATGTAGGTAATAGGTATATTATTAAAAAGATGCCTCTTATTTTGATTTACAATCGAATGTACCTTATATAATACTATTGTTTCACTTCGTTTTCTTCCAAAAAAATGTATGATTTTTGACTTATTTATTTGTGTAGTAGATATTTTAAGGATTTATAACTGGATGATATAAAAAGAAAACAATTTCACGTTATAATCAAAATCAACATGGAATAAACAAAAATTTAAATAAATCTAACAATACCATCAAAACGTGGAACGCACATAAACAAGTACCTACAAACAGTTTATGAATTAAATTTAACATTTTTAATTTAAATAATAGAATAAATTATTAATTAAATTAAATTATGATATCATATAAGTACAAAAACAATATTATAAAATAAAAGTAAAAATTAAAATTCTGTTATTTTTTTTCAAACTTCTTAATAGGTAGCTTGAAAGTTCAAAGTAAAAAAAATATTCATCTTATAGCTTTAGTCAGAGACGTGCACACGGGTTGAGACTGCTGGGAGGAGTGTTGTCATTACCATAAATTGTTTTCTTATATTATTTTATAAAAATCTACATGTGTACGATTACTCTCGGATTTTCCATCATAGAAAATCTCAACAATTACTTTAACTTCCAAGTTCAAATTATCAAATGGAGAATAAACAAATAAAATAAATAACAAATTTAAACATAAGAAATTACTATTACTATTATATAAGGTTATAAAATAATTTCAAATATCATCATTTTTACTTGACATTGTTGTCAACTTGTCACCCAATAATTAAATATATCATCTACTATAGACAACACAAATTGTCAGTATTATGTTAGTTTAAATATCCACTGTGTAGGTGTATAGAAGCATATTATAGGTGATGGTCATCGTCTGTAAATTGTATAATAATAATATGGTGATAGTCGAAAAAAAATTTAAGCGAAATCAAGTGTTTCGTATGTAGGTAACGTGTATGGGCGTATAGCTCGTTAATCGGTGGCACAACATCAAAACAATAAAGAAAACGGATAAAGATCGATTCTTACGACATTCTAATCATATGTGTAGACAGAACCTAAATAGGTAGGTATAAAATATATAATAGGTATAATATAATATACTGTATATACATATATAATTTTAAAACGTCAAACGTTTGAATGTGTTTTGTTAGTTTGTTACACGCTCAGACTTATAATATCATAATATTATTGGTATACTTATGCGTTTTCTTGCGTCATGAGAACACAAAAAATCTAAAAACTGTACCTATACAGTTGTAAAAGAAAAAACTAGAACGTATTACCCACCATTTACCAAAATTAAAAAATAATAATAATTGTCATTGTACTATTTGTATTCATAGCTTGTCACATACCCACACGCCTATCATAATTATATTATATATCTACCAATATTATACAAAACTGCAAAGTGTAATCAAAATAGTAAGTAAAGCAGATTTTAAATTTAAGTTAGGTTACCTAGATTTTATTTTTAGATATTTTATAACTTTAAAAGTAAAAGCATTTCCTATCAGAGGTTTTCAGGTTTTATTTTCATAATAAATTTCAAGGTTTCGAAGGTTCAATAAAGTTGTAATTATTTAATTATTTTAATAGGTCAATAATAATTTTAGGTTAATCTATAAATCATTCAACCTTAATCTAAAACTTAAATTAATAATTTGATTTTACAGAATATGATTTCACTATATTACGCTTACACGCATTGCAAAGATATAGATAACAGATATTATAATATATTGGAGCGGTGGAAATGTGGCATCATTTAAAGAAGACACAATCTGAATATATAATATGTTAATGTGTAAGAATATTATCGGTGTTCTCTCATTGGTTTTTACGATATTTTAATTTAAATTTGATTAAAATATACTTGCACAATAATATGTATAAAACACATATCTTTTCATAGTGTGTGTTTCATAAAGCTCATATTATAATATATCAGCCGTAAATGAATTTGATATGATTGTTTTGTTTTTTTTTTTTTTTGAAAACTTCGATCATTCAACACGGAATCCCCGCCAAAAACCTTTGTTCGTTGATTATAATAATATTATTATTCAAAGATTTCCAATTAAATGACCCACTTGCCAAATAGTATAGTAATATAATATTATCTTATAAAAAAATGTTAGACGGTACCTACCTTTTCGTTTTGCAAATAATCTAATGTAGGTAATATAAGTATTATATTATTTGACTTTTTTTTCACTGATCTTATCATACATGAATACATGATACATACTAACATTAATGACATTTATCTCATTCATAGTTCTATTTGTGTCAGTAGCTGGCCTAGTATCAGTATAATCTGACAGACAGGTGTTTATATACTTAATTAATAAGTTATTGTGTATATAAGTTACATGTCAAGGTAGTTGAAAACGTTTAATGGAGATGGGAAATTATATTTCTTTTTTTAGGATCGTAATCGGAGCGAAACGAGTTGATGGCATCTCAGAGATTAGTTTTTATCTTATGAATACACGGATTATTTTTTTTTATGTTTTACGGTCAATTTGATTGATTTGAAAATTGAAAAAAAATTTATTTTTAAATAAGGTTTTATCATGAACTTATTTGATCAATACCTACCTATTAGATTCTGAGCGAATCTTTTAACTAAATAATACGATTTTCAGCTAATTGCTGGTAGTAAATTCAATTTAGTACTCAGTAGAGTACTTTAATATGTTAAAAGTAAAATATTGTAATTCATAAGAAAAACTAAAAAAATGGGAGAATATGGGAAACGGGAAAATTCACGCTATTTGGTTTTTTGTTGTAATTCAGAAAAAAAACCCTATATAACCTTGAAATGTTTACCAAATATTACCATTCTTCAGTTATGATATAATTATTGTTTCATTTTAATTTAGTTTAACCTTGAGCACCATAAAACCACTCTAAATTTATTGTATAATCATTGACATCATCTGCAACTCATTTTTTTTAATTATTCATAAGTTCATACATATTTTTTAGAATCTTAAATTTTTGCATTACACTATCTTCATTCTTCACTTTTCTTTATAATTATTCTTAAATCATAAAAAAAAAAAAAATGGTGTTTATAAAATCATATTTTACTTGCTTCGAGAAAACCTCTATTTATTTTATTTTTTCCACATTTTTTTAAAATCCATATGACATTAATAAAATAGTTTCATTGTGGATTCCAGGCGTCTTTAATTATTTTTGCTCATATTTTTGCACCTATTTTTTAGAATAATTATTATCGTAAGTTAAATCCCATTTTTATTTTGCTTTAAAACAGATTTTTTGCGGGTGCATACGGAACTCTTAATTTTGTAGCGATGACCATTCTATTGTCGTATCAACGTAATGAAATAAATGGAATTTATAATACACATTAGATACCTATATATTATAATTTATAATATAACGATATCGATTAAAACCACGATAATTGGTCGTAACACATTTTAAAACCGTTTACATGTCAGTACCGCCACCTTTTATACTATTTCATATTATAATACTAACTTCGTGTAATTCTAATACAATTTTTATACTATGCAAACAGTATAATAAGTGCCAAGTCTCATTTGTATATAAAATATAAAAAAGCGGGCAAGTGGGTACCGCTCTGCTGTACATTAGGTGGATCACTATTATACATTATAGGAGGGTTAAATTTGAATCCAATGATAATTATCATTGTATACGAAAAACGATTCTGAACGAAGATGATTTGTCAGCCTAGGATA
>VUJU01002617.1:0-34961 GCA_009835225.1 Aphis craccivora
TTTTATTTTTTATTACTAATATTATTATTTTTTTTTTCGTTAATCATTAAAAAGATCTCTGCACCAATTTCATTTTAGACGTCATGGTGGGTTCCCAGGAATTGTGCGAATAGCTAGACCATCTTCTTAGATGATTTGGGTGAGAAGGCAGTTTGTTGAAAAATCGCTAGTAATAATCTTTAGTTTTCTCGTGTATAGTTTTAATTTTTAAGTCAGTGTAGAGAGTAACATTTGAAACATAATGGTGAGGCATTTTTTATTTAGCGTAGGATTTTGCTTTAGATGATTTAACCCATCAGTTGAAGGCCATATGTGTTCACATAAGTTTAAAATTATTATGGATTTATAAATGAGCAATTTGATTTTCAAATTAGTAGGTATGTTTATTTATTGGGTCCACGTGAAATTTAATTTTTTTAATTTAATGAATTAACCCAAAAATGATAATGATATAATATACTCTTAATAGTAACATAACTCAGTGTACGTAAAGACTTTATACGAGAATATATTGATATTTTGTACAAACTACAAAGACATTAGTTGTAGAAACAACTATATTACCTAGGTGGTAACAAGTATTAAATCGCTCGTTTTAAGACCAACATTCTTTTTGAACGACAATGTACGAATAGGTACTTAAGTCTTAAATAGAAATAGAATACCAATAATGTATTACTAATATAATATACAATGGTATTCGTAATATCTATTTATATGAAATTAGTTTTTACCATTAGTTTTTTTCTGCATCGAGAGCAAACGTAGTTTCAGGTGATTCATTTCGTTATAATATATTATGTATATTAAAAGACTCTATTATTGTTTTATAATATTATTATTTACGGTTATATTTTTGTATCAGTTATTAAGTTGTTTTCGTACAAAAAAAACATTTTGTAGTTTATAATAAGTATTAAGTAATAATATAAACAAATTATAAAATTTATCGTTCACGCGCACGTACATAAAATAACGTGTAGTCATGTAGGTATAGCCTATACAGCCACTTCATGTGATTTACGTCCTTACAAGACCTTTCGGTTTCTCGTAAACAACGGAGAGAACCAGAACGCGTTATTAAAAAGTAAAATTAATCGAGAGTGAACATTAAGTTATATTATAATATAATATTATTTGATATTCAGATCATGTTGGGCAGCGGGTTATACACGTATTACCTATATACCTACGTGCATACTATTATAGCGCGTCGTTTCTATATAAATGCACGTCTACAAACATCGATCGATTGGAAATAGCTATATAATAATATAATATATTATTATAATATTATAATTATCGCGAATAAAATTAGGTCATACTGATTATGCGACTCAAATATATCTCTGTAATAATTATTATTCACGTATGTATACGAATTAATTATATCTACCGAGGAAATATTGTTGCAGATCAATTATTTTAACATGGCTAGTACCTATGTACCTATACTTTTAAAGGTGAAGTTGAATATTTTAAGAGCTAATGTCCTGTGACGTATAATATATAAACTAGCTACTGTATTTATAATGAGCAAATAACATTTTGGACGGCAAGGACTGCACGGCAGTGTTGATATTATATTATATAGTGTTTTATAATATGTTTAGAATTATTTTAATATACATACTAGTATCGAAATATGCATATAGGTAAACTGGGTGTTTATTTTAATAGTATACATTCATCATTTCGACGTTTTTAAAAGTATACATAATTACATACTTTTACCGTGATATTATTAAATTATTGCAGAACAAAATGTTTATAAAAGAATTATTATATTCTTTTGACAGTTATTATTTTGGTATTATATATACATAACACGGAATTTACGAACGAGTATGTAACCCTTTACGATAAGTATTTAAAATTAGGCGAACTGAGTGGAGTGATATTTGCCCCCCCCTTAAAAAAATCTGATGTGTTGCTCTGCTCATATAAGATTTAAAAAAAAAAATAGTAAACAACTGTGTAAAAAAAAAATTTTCAAAAACGTTTATGTTATGTGTTATTTGATACAACGAGCATTTATTGCTGTGAAAAAAAAATCTCTCTGCAGTACATATTTTATAATAATATTATAATATACTAAGTTGTCGACTGGTCCAGTATAATATTATAAAATATTATAATATTCGTAATGGACGAAAGAGGTTATATATTTGTTTCTCAGAAAATAAAACTGAAAATTAACGACACTATATAATAGGTACCTCTGTCGTTCCAAGATATAATATATGTTGCATATTATCATATAGTTGGAGTGATACTAATCACTGTGTCCCCCGTACACAATATACAAATATCACGGTCGCCTGCCTTGAGTCATGTGTCTACGGGACAAGCTATCCTTGCCCGATGTTCCGGTCTTGGCTATCGTTTGATAACTACTTCCCGGCAGAAATTGTTTATAATATAACTCGTAATTATACCATACCTATCGATATTTTACAATTTTCTGTGCGTTATAATTTACCCGTTCGCATGACATACACACACACACAAACGACATCGGCACAATAATAATATCTATTTTATGGACTTGCGGTTTCCGGCTCAATGTGGTTGTATTATTATACGCGCACAGGACGTCTATACGCCGCGACCCAATGTTATACACAGACGTGAAATGCGGTCCGGAATGTCGGTGACCTAAACGTACCTATAATAGATGGAAGTGCGATAACTGACAACAATTATTATAAGTACGACATCAATACATCATCGAGTAGCATAATACCTAATATTAGTAGGCAACTTGATGTACGATAAGGTTAGGGTATTTGATTATGTATTACCTATAGTTCGAAACGATTCGATCAGATTTTCCACGAAAGAATTATTATTATTAAATCATAATTTACTATAATATATATATATATGGTTGTATGTGTGTGTGTGTGTGTAGTATTATCGCTAGTTGTTTTTTTTTATTCCGATAACAATAACGTGAAAAATACGCACGCGAGGCACGTCATCTTGGACATTTTGATTATATTTCTCGACTGTATATCAAAAGATCATTGACCTACTTATAGTTTTCACTTTTATCAATTAATTTAATATTATATAAGACTGCGTATGGCATTTTTAATTAAAAACATTTCAAACAACGACGTCTTATGTTATATAAATGCAATATTGTTTACTTAGTTATAAGTATTATGTATGGTTGGAAATAATATTTTAGATTATTGTTTATCAAAAGTTCAAAATCAGTAACTTGGCCAGCAAACTTTTGTGGTGTAGTCTACATACCTAACCCATAACCTCAGCGTCACGTTAGTAAATTTGAATTACTATTAATTAGAGTTTGTTATGCCGCAGTAATTTTATAATACCTATGCGAACTTGTATGGATTTTATTTTATTTATAAGATATTTTAATAAATATATAATATAGAGTGTATATTTTCTACAACAAATCAGTTTTAAAATTTCTCGTATACTAGCCTAAATTACTATAATATTATATGTATCGTATTAAATTTAAAACCTTCGACCGTTATACAACTTATGTGTATCTACGCTCATTTTATTTCATAACAATTTTTTTATTGGCCATTGCGTAACGGTATTTATATATGTTTACATTTTATTCCAAAATAATATAAAATCCACTGAATAATTCATAAATCCATACTGTTTCAATTGTTAATATTATGCTTTTCTATATGCACGTGATCAATCACTGGTATGCGTCGGAACAGTAAAAATATATTTTACCATGCCATTGAACCTTTTTGCTTTTATTTCATTATGCATATTTTGAACTTTGGCTTACATGAATGTACCTATTTTCTATTATAAAGATGTGTTGTTGACCGCCATTACACGATGAAAATATAATTACTCTACAGTGTTGAGTCTATTCAATCCTCAATATTTAAGCAATCGTTTAAATTGTAATTTATTACTCGGTTTTTAAAACGAGATCATCTACAGCTATAGATAACGATTAACGAGTGTTAAGTGAATAAAAAAAATAAGATAGAATAATATATTTTACAATATTCCTACTTTAAAAAAAAAAAAGGAATTTTTTTTTTTTGAGCTGTAGACTATGAGAAGCTTCTATATGATGATTATGTGCCCCAGGCTGCCTCCCTTCTCTCATCGATAAAATATTAGTAAGTATCTCATCAAAATGATATTTACATAATATTATATCCACTACCGTTGTATTTCTATCACTATAGATATATAATATAGGTTAATAATTGTCCACCCTTGAAATTTGGTTTCAAGGCCATTGTTGGGTAAACTTTCAGATGGTTTACTATATTTTTTCGAAACACTTGTTTTTGATTTTAATCTTATTCTTTTATTGCTGATTTCGTGCACCTATACAAAAAATCACTGTGTATAATACGTGCGGTTTGTACCATATCATGCTTTATACCTACATCACACAATATTATTAGAGCATTATTTTTCAAAATGTCGTTTACTGTAATAAAAACTAATTAGAACATTGAAATTACAGGTTACTAACTCGTTCACATTTAGATTATTTTTTAACTTGACAAAAATAATTCAATCGTTATAATATTGTAAGGCCATGATTATGCGTGCATGTACGCTCAGTGAAAACATAAACCACCGACGAGTACTAAGTAAAAAATGTTATACGTGTTTGGTGTTTATGTTAATTCATATTTTATCTACGTATACCTACCATATTTATATGCATCGTAACACAGTTGAGCGTAATGCCATATTAGACGTTTTTTGTAAGAAAAACCTGCTCCGTAAAGCATACTAAACTTCCGGCAAACCTGCAGCTGTTTGTTTCGCGAACCGTTTTATCATTGCACGGTGACACACATTTATAAAATAATAATGATAATAACATGTTTATATCATAATATTATGGTTATTATACTTGTCTTATTTTATTATAAAAAATCCAACCTGCGCGATAGTATTTTTGTACTGTTGTGTTTACGAAGTTTTTTATTATATAATAGCCTACTATAGATATAATAATCACAGCGATAGATCGCGGGGAACCGATGAAAAGCGATTTGTTTTTACGATGACATAAAATTAAATCGCATATGAATGTGAGTTTGAAACATAAATAAAAATAATTATATCAAACCACGAATCACGGCCAATATACAATAATATTATGATGGCAATCTATATATGTAGAGTGTCGTCACCGTCGTGACATAGATCACAATCATCCTGGATCAATATCGTGTTGAAAACCTTGGTAAGATTTTTAAGTTTCTGAGCACCAAAATAAATTAATCAAAACAAGAAACAAACCGGCACCAGGGTGTTAGTATATAACAGGGCGTATCGCAAAGATGCTGCAGTCACATGTTCACGTCACAATACTATATAATTACATTTAAACTTTTAAACATTTATGTCTGTACCTATATCAATTATACGACGGTGTTGGTTTTGTTTGAGATCTCTGAAGACGGAACAGAACAAAAGTAAAAACATTCCAAATACCGTACACATATGATATACGTGTTCGAGATAATACCATCGTCGATTTAAAAGTTTAGTACTCTAAGAAGCTATAACCCCCTCCCCCCCAAAAACAATTCTTGACGGTTATATATTTTTATATAAGCATTTAATATTACACCTATTTGTTATAAAACGTAATTTTAATTTAAGCTAAAGAATCTCAAGCCACCCCTCCTTTTAACATTCAATCAAGTATATCGATACCGATTTCATAATTTATTTCATCGTCGACGCATTCGATACCAAGCTAGCGATTCGACGATCTATTTATTATCATTTTCTATATGATTATATTTGTACATCCACCCTCACGATACGCCCTTCGGTATATATATACAGCTGCAATGTACTACGATTGCACTATACGGCGGTAGCAATGACTCGACTATTATTTGTACTTACACGTATGTCTTGTTCTGGGATCGGTTAGGCGGCCGTCGAACAAGTGTCGGCCCAGAACCGCAGCCGGGTCCAAGCTCTTTCGCCTGTTAGCCCCATAACTCTGACGCCGGGCCGCCGACGAACGTCTCCTGTGGTCCACGGGCACAGCGCTGTAGCTGGCGCGCCGGCCGTCACCTTTGGACGGCGTGTACGACAAACCGAGCATGCTGAACAAGTTCCTCATGATTGCAATCCGTGCGTTCAAGTCTCCGCGCGTGTGTGTAAATTAATTTTTTCAATGTGTAAAGTGCACCCCCGCTGTTGACCCGTTACGCATCTATCGACACAGTCGGATTCGCAGGATACTACAACGATGTACGCGTTACGCGCGGCGGTGGCGATCGATATCGATCGATGTTGTATGACTCGGGAAAACAGATCATGGGCGCACAATGGATCTTATATAACAATATAACGATACGTATATACGGGACGTAGAGCTGTGTCGTCACGAATGTGGACCGACGATGATACGCGCACTATATGCGGCGAAATCGCTTCAATCGAAAACAATATATTAATAAAATATATTATATATATTATATCAATTTAACCGACGGTCGGATGGCGCGTACAGAACATATCATATCATTTACGCGAGTGTATGATTAATAACAATATGTTAACGGCAGTAGGCCAGCGGGAATTGACGACTCGCCGGACCGAGAAAACTCCCACTATCCGGTCGCCGGAACCCCTACTCGAAAAGTGACGATAAAAAAAAAAATTTAAAACCACGCACAGAAGAGATGTTACAAGTGTACGCGGTCGTGTGCGCGCGCGTGTGTGTGCGCGCGTTTTTTTTCTGTTCAATTTTACGAAGGTCTTGGACATCGGAGGTCGCGACCACGGCGACGATCGTGGCAGAAAACCAGACCGCCGCCGCCGCCGACAGCTCACGCGTTTCACAATCAAACCGCGTGCAACCGGATACGACCTAGGGGAGGTTACTCGGACGTGAGTTCGATGAGAACCGACGGATATTTTCTAAACGTCCTTGGTCACCGCTGTTTGGCTCGGGACTTATATTCCTCTTGAAAATCGCTCCGGTGCGTATAATGTGTACCTTTTGCGCGTATATTCATATACTGCACGTACACGATGATGATGATTTCAAAAATTGTGCAACAAACGAAAAATCGATCCAATTCGCGCGTGCTGATAAGGTACGTGAGATATGTGCCGACTAAAATCGGACGAGAATAACGAAAAAACTAATATTCATATGATACTATTATATTGTATCGTTGTTGTTGTGAACGCACATCACGTCATGTGTTCGTTTGGCGTACACACTGCTATGTTGTTGATATTATAATATATATAGGTAGGTAGGTTAAACGTGTTTTAATGCCGTTTTATTTATTTTTTTTAATACTCGCGTGTTATAATAATTATATAGCAGTCTTGTTATCTGTGCGAGATAATATATTATAATATAATATTTTCCCCGTTCGACGTTGAGGATCGTAATCACTATCATACAGTTTTCGTGTAAATCGTTTTTAGGTCTCGTGGGGTTAAATATGAATACGATGTGCTGTCTGTACGAGATCGATCTAGTTGCGGTCCATCATCGCAGCTCCATCATCCTCTAAAGCCGTTATTGACATACCTACAGCATTTAGGATTTCGGCCAAAGAATAACAATATTGCGTTTGTCGTGGCTGCGATCGAAAAAGCGTCCAGAGATGCTGTGCGCTGAAATCTAACGCTTTTACATCGGCGTGCGCTATTATACATATTATTATTATTATTATTATTATTATGTTGTTGTTGATTGCATTGAATTACGTAAATCTGGTTTTATGCAGTAACGGAATATTCCTACGCTCGTTTAATTTGTTTTCATTATTCGATATAATATTATATTCGCTTTAATCGTAGCTCATCGAAGGTCTCTTTTTGCGGAATATAATGATATACATCCTACCGACCTACGTCGCGCCGCCGCCCGACAGGTTTCCATCCAGCACGCGCGTTATAGTGTGTCGAGCTCACGTCAGATTCGTTAATAATCATAGTTGTAGGTAGAGGTAGGCATACCAATAGTAATATAATGTACACGAAGAAGTGTAATATTCGTCATTCATTTACGCGATAAACGGCATTTGACAATTCAGATGAAATTATTATCGCGAGCCCCCGTCAACCGTCTAAACAACATATTAATGTATTGCCTATATATAATTATCTTATATATTATATATAATAGTCTCACCTTTGAATCGAAAAATCTTCTTAGACTAACTATAATATTACGTCTATATTATCCAGTCGATGGCTGCAAGGTTATAATTTGTTATTTATTATTATTTATTATAATGGTACGTTTCGTTATTCAAGTATATTATATATATATTTTAGGCACTGCTACAATATTATAATATTATATATTTTTTAAACAGTCTGATTATTAAATAGCTTTAGGTATAGATGTAGGTAAACTCGGAATAAGTACTGCATGCATATTATGATTCCTTGTAATAATAATTATTGTCCGCACGTACACGCTTTCAATCGACCAAGGAAATATTCAAATATCTCTGCGGATTAGCTATATATGCCTAGTAGGTTCACTGCTGTATACTCGTATAAATACCTGTCGAACGTAGTAGATAAGTATACAATCTCTGTACATCGCAATAATATTATACCAAATAATATTATAATAATGATATTTTAAAACGTATAAAGACCGAGCGTATAAAATTACAAAATGCTACTGTTATCCTTCTCAGTGTTTTCTAGTATATACGCACAACGCACATGATATAAACGAGTATCATAATAATAATGCGTTTGCTTTGTATACGACGTGAACGTCGCGGTACACCTAATAATTAATATACGCACGGTCACTTATTGTTGATGCTAATTAACACTATTTATAATCGACGCTTGTACTATATTTTTAATGACGGGTGTACACAACTGTGTTGCTAATTATCACCAGGAATTCTTTTATTTCTCATTTCGACAGCAGCGTACGACTTTGTAATTATATTGTTTATATAATAATAATTCGTATATACTACGGTATGAACGCGCGGTAGGTATGATGAACATCTATCATAATAATATGATATATAATATAGACGATTCAATGTATTATGATGTATTAGTATATGCGTTAACGGTCACGTCGTTAAGAGTATGTATATAGGTACCTATGACTGTTCATGACATAATATTTAAACGTATATCGTTAAACTATACGTAATATTAGATATATTGATTCACGAAGTCCGGATGTAGAAAAAATATACCTACCTTACGTATATAATAGATAATTTAGACCTCAATGAAAAACTATTAGGTACACTATATGAGGACCAACTCGTCGTCTATCAAATGATTCTGAAAGATAAAAAAAGTTAGGTAGTGGAAATAATTACGTAGGTATAGGTACCTACGTAAAATTCTAAATTTTAAAATGATATCATAAGCTTTAGGTATACGATTTGTTATAATTTATTACAAGTATTGTGTGCGGCCGACTTTAATAATATATTACACGCATTGTATGACAGATAAGCATAAGTCTGTCTATAATATTAATATACAAAAATACAATATCAATTATCTAGGTACCTGGTACCTACACTATATAACTGCAGTTAACTACGCAATATAATTACATATGTATGGTAATGTAGTCATATAGATAGTAAATAATAAGTATAGGTACCTGGATATATCCGCACCCAGGGAAGGATTAAGACTTTGGGAGCCTGGGGCAAACGATATTTGGAGGCTTACACACACGCATTAATATTATAAGTACGTAGGTACGCATTACGCATATATTATGTGATATATGCTATATGAATATAACTAATATAAGTGTACAATGTATTGTTTATAAATTTCCAATTTATAAAATAAAATGAAACATTTTGTACAATCACAGTAATACAATAGGTATATACTTAATTCGTTTCTCTAATTTTATAATAAACATGGTGAATTACTGAATTAAATATATACGTTCAAAGACTGCAGCTATGATTTACATCGTTCAAAATTAATAAGAGAATAATGACTTAAGTATAATTTAACATTTTATTACATTGATTGTCAAGGCCGGATTAAGGACTTATTGGGCTTCGGGACTGAAATTTCATATGGGCCCTTTTGAAAAAACAAGCCGTTCGTTATGCTAGCAGAACGATACATTTTTCTAACCATTTCACAAATTGTCAATGGCATTATAAAATTATAAAATTAATAGGTATATAATATAATTTATGTATATAAAACTACTAATTTTAGTATAATTAAAGTAAATACTTCATATTTCATTAATTTAAATTCAAATTTTCATAATAACTTTTAAATTTATTAACAGTTTACAACAAATATCAAACAAAAGATATTTTATCAAATAATTTTTTTTCTTGCTTTACTTGAAGCCAACTCTCTTAGTACAAGTCTAATGATTTTAACGTATTCTACCAATACTGGCAGTATTACCCACAACCATATAAATTATAAGTCTTATAAGTTATGGTATTACACTATTACCAGATATAAATAACATTATTAAGTATTGATATTATTATTGATATCAAAGAAAATATTAAATAACATGCAGTAAAACGCACGAACTAAGATGTATATTATATATATAAACATTAGTTCGTGGTAAAATGCGTCTTTTCTACCATAATACTTTTGTATTTACTATTTAGTTATTTTTGTCGATAAAAAAAATAGTTTTTAAAATATAAAAATGAATATCGGCTTAAAATTCTTTGGGCCCCTTTACTTGAGTACTTGAGAGGTCCTCGGGGCTACCTTCCCGGCTAGACCTCCTCCTTAATCCGGCCTTGTTGATTGTTTTACTATCTGTTAAAAATATTTAAAATTTAACTACCTAGTTATATAAGTACTTTATTTTACATTGTTGACAGGTTATTATAGTAAAAATAGTAAGTATAGCCTATTTAAAATAGCCAGTAGCATAATTAATATAGATATTTATGTATTGTATAATAAAATAATAATCGTTAAAATAACGATGATAGTCATAAATACATAAAAATCTATTAAATATATTTCCTTTTGCTTTTAAAGGGCACGTGGTAAAATAAAAAATTACTAATATTATCATTTAAGTACTTCGGCCATAATTTTTTTTTGAACTTAGTTTCAATAAATCCATTGTCGTTGGACATTGCAGGTAGACTGTGATTAAATTTAATGCAACGAAAAGTTTTTTAAGATGTATTTAAAACATAAAAAAAGGACGATTTAAAATTCACTATATACATAAATAATGCACCCTAAAATCAAATATTATATATTTAATAAATATAAAAACAAAAATTAAAAACTAATAATTTAAATGTATGTATAAAAAGTTTAGATTGAAAGAAATAATTAAAAAAAAAATTAATACAAAAAGAAAGAATCTCCTAAAAATGTTAAAATCATTACTTAAATTTATTGGTAGATTATAAATTTTTTCAAGTTTCAAAAAAAAAATTTAATTAACCCAAAAAAATCTATTATTTCCATCTTATTTATACTTATTTTGTTGTTGTATTCCTACTTATTTTTAATACGGAATTATTTCACAGCAAAATTATATTTTATTGTTTTAAATTTAAATAAAAATGTATAAACTTACGACTGTAAATTATATTATGTATGACATACTTTAATACTTACATTGTATGTCCACAGTGTAGTCGTGTAAAAATAGTTGTACCTAATATCTTCAAAGAAGTGTAATTTAATTAACTTAAATAAATAGTTGCATAGATTAAAATGTTGATAGTGAATAGTTTCTTAAGTTTCTTTGAATTAATAACAACCGAGAATATAATGCTTATTATACAAAAAAAACTATAGATTATGTATTACAATAAAAAATAATTATATCTTACTTTTCATCTGGATAAAAAAAGTCTAATATTTAATTTAAATCTATTTTTTAAATCTTTAATATAGTTTAATAGTACTTTATTTTAAACGCTATATGATCATCAATATTATAAATATTATTAGGATTTTATAAAAATTAATTTAAAGTATTAAAACGATGAATAGACGTATATCTACAGACCTATTATTGTATCATATTATACAACATCACAGATTTTAATCGATTCATCAAACATCATAATATCATATTATTATATTTGATTTCTAATTTATTTGAATAGTACCTATCATAATATTATTATTTCAGACAGATAATTTCAGTATTGATGACTTAAGATGCCTGCCTATGATTATATGTACATGGTAAATAGTTCTAGCAGGATAATATTTATATTTACTGTCTATTATATCAATCCGTTACATAGTTAATATATTATACACTTCTACACACAATCAATCAAATAACACGCGTTTAAATATTTAATACATTATTATTTATTATGATCTACCAGTCTACGATCACTGTGTAATGCAGAGCCGGTGATTGAAGCCAGTGCAAACTGTGCCATCCCACCGAGCCCCACGTAAATAGAGACCTCACGTTTCACCGGAGAACATAAATAATTGTTATCCATATTTATATTGCCGGTTGACGTTTGTTATATTTTCCGAAGTTTATTATTAAAATCGTAATGCAATATACTTACCATCATTTTATTATAGGCATTATACGATATGAATTGGTTATGAATTAACAAAAACAAATTGTTTATGCTTTTATTCCTCTATATGCGATGGTATTCAGATTCATCGATTCGAAAACGCTTAAATGTGCCACTGATACCTGCAATGATCGCCAAGTTTTGTTGTGCAGATGACATTCATTCTGGTTTCTGGTATAGTGCTCAGCATATAGGAAAAGTTGTGCGGTATGATGAGTATTCTCCATGGATTTCTCCATGGTTTTTACACCGACATAATATATCTGAGAGAGATCTAAAAATTTTTCCGTATGGTAGATAGCCGCCAATACGTTATTTGTTTACTGCGTTATATATAAAAAAAAAATTTAAGAGCGTAATTTTATTTTTATTAAAATAATTGTAATATTTTAATTACCATAATTACCACCAACAGGAGCTGTAATTCTAGTCTATTTTATCCTACTTTTTTTTTTATATATATATATTGTGTGGTACGAAGTTTAAAAAATATCCAATACGTATGTAATAATTACATTATGATGTCAAACAGTGTAATAATTTACTTTGATTACCTAGCTGACTGTCAACAATAGTTATAGTAGATACCTATAAATAATGTGTGGGTACATAAATAATATATGCTACTTTATCATATATTTTATACTTGAACCATTGCTCAGGAGCTAATCCAAACAAACGTAAATTATAGGGTCAACGAAATCACGAACATGTTTTTCGTATGATTTGACGTTTGTCCGTGACTCGATAACGCGGTTTCAGTCACCGACAAAATCGTTGTAATATTATTATTTCAATTTTCAGTACAACACTACAACATAAATCGTTGTTTTGATGTAATCCGGTGATATATTTGCGTTCGTATACTCATATTTTTATTAAAAGTAGTTATATAGCGCTTAGGTTTTAAATGCTAAAAACCATCAGAAATGTGATACTATCTGCAAACATTTGTTTTATTTAAAATAAATAAAACGCTATAAAACATTCAGATGGAACTATCTACAATCTAACGCGGCTAAAACTGTTTCACAGAACTCAAGAATAAAGAGTGAAGACTATCGCTTTTGAATTTATTTATTATGGAATTTTAATAATTTTAAAGTTTAACATTTACAAATAACCGTTCAAGTGTTTATTTTTTACTTCCACGACCAACGACTTATATGATTCCAGATTTGAAGGTGAGAAGTAGTTATCGGCCATAAGCCATCGCCTCGTTAATAATTGTTATTACCTTTACTATATTAATTATATTGATATTATCTAAAAAAATGCGTAGAAATTTGAGTTCTAGTTACAGATAAGTTCTAGATAAAAATAATTTGATCGTGGATTCTAAATAAGTAAAAAAAAAATCGTTGAACTAGGTAGTTGGTAAATTGGCACTCAGAAGCTTTTGCTATAGGTATATGATATATTCCTACTAAACGTCGTAAATTATAAACCACTGATCCGCAGATGATCGATCTACATTTTACATTCTCTGCATTTATAAAAAGATCCCAAACTGTGTTTAGTTAACTCTGTAATGGCGAGCGGCGATTATGTGTTTATATAGGCTTTTAGGACATTTTTTTTGTCAAATGTCTATGAAAATCGTTTATGAGTAAACAGATTTGTACAGCACGTTGAGTATATTTTAATTAAAACATTTTTCATTATTTAATGCGATGAGTATACTATATTAAAATATCAAATCAAGTATAATTTATATTAATATCGTTTACAGTCGTCAATGCGCAAATTTACAATTTACAATTTTTAATAGCCTGAAAGTATACTTATTTATGAACATTAGACGAAAACCTAACGTATATTATCGTCATAAAATCGATAGATTTTGCTGTAGTTAAAATCTTGAACGATCGTAAAAACAAAATTTGTAGTCAAGGCATTCAAGATATTGGAGACGTACAGTAGCATAGACATTATTTACGATTACCTATACGAATAATGTACAGAAACTCGATGTACCTACTACCTGAGCCTGTACATGTACCTAAGTATATTATGTTTGTCTGTATGTATGTGTGCAGTACAGCAGGTGCCCAAATACCTAATCATAAGTAATGCGTTTTTTACATTTTTAAAATGTAGCATTTAAAATTTAAATAGAAGAAACTGGAAACTTCAGTCATCACTGGACCGCATCGCGTTTTTTCAGTGTAAATATATTATATTATTTATAAAGAGGTAATCACCATTAATTTTCTACTACAGTGCAACCACATTATACCTAAATATGGACACAGATTTACGTAGGTAGGTATAGGTAGTAATCGATATACCTATATAATATACGTATTATGTATATTTCTCGATTCTCGAATAGTTCGTTATTATTGATAATTTATTATTCGATTGGAAGTGCATTTTTTTTATCCCAGTAGACTAAGGACGTCAAAAACTTAAAAGTACTTCCAGCGTACACCATCAACGTAACATCAATATTAGGTATAAAAAAAATATAAATGAAAAAAATTCTCTATAATCTTGGAGTATTCATAGGTGATTTTTAATACTCTATAAAGAGTGGTCCCTCCCCCCTAAATATTTATTTATTAATGATACATTTTAATAAATTATAAAATTGTTTAAATTCTTAATAAATTTAAATTTCAGATGTCCATGTCAATTAAAGAGTAATTTGAGTGTTGTAATTTTTTTTTACGAATGTAAAAAAGTGTTTCTCGTTTTGTAAAAAGAAGCTTACAAAAGTTATCACTTTATCAGTTATTTCGTTTTGGTATAAAAATTTATTGAAAAATACATAATGAATAATATGATCTTATCTTATGAATCTTATGAACTTCACTTCATCGGCAAAGCTATGTTTTTATCTATTCATAAAGTTATAATCGTATGATATCTTTAGCATGATTGCAAGGTACTTACTAAAATAATTATTAGCTAATTAATGCGGTTTACTTATTTAATGTTGTTTTTATTATTATTTTATGAATTTAATATGGAACATTGGTTACATTGAATTTAAATATCATCTCTTAATCATAAAAAGTTTAATTATCTATCTTGGTGTGATAGTACTATAGTAGTAACCATTTTACCAACATATCGAGATGAAGAATACTTCAATGTTTCTAAGTTGTAAAACCTTCTGACTATAGTTTATAATTATTGTTGATTATAATTTATGTATAATTTGATCATACATTTAGATTCAAGTAATTTAGGTTATGTGTAAGTAACTAATAATGTGGGTAGGTATTTTGTATCAGATATTCATTTACTTCATTCGTGGTTTTTTTTCATAATTTTAAATTTTAAATTCAGCCAGCTGGCTAATTTTATTATTATTATTATTTATATCATTCATATTGTTATGTTATTAACCATATTATTATTATATTATATTCAAGCAAAATATTGCTGCAGACGGTAATAGTTATTTTATTAATGTCATTATTTTCTTATCTAAAATTTCATTTGAATATGTAATTGTTTTATTCATTTTATTATCAGATATCTGAAATAAATGACCATGTAAACTGTTATACTTGTATATTTTCTTTTCATTAAAAGTACATAGGTAACTAACTTTAAATAAATTATTTTAGTTATAAAGCTCACGTTCATATTATATTGTATCATAAATATCCATCGAAAGAGTATATTGTATCGTAGGCAGCGATAAAATATTTTCATCTGTAAATAGTTAAATTAAATCCATACTACCGTTTTTCATTTATAAATATCAACTTTATCAAGTTTTAACTGAAAAATAAATTAAACCAAAAATGGTGTATACTTATATAAAAGCACTAAAAAACCAAAATATTTTGAAAACCATTTAATTTCTTTAAAATGATTTTATAAATAATTTATGAATAATGCAAGTTCTTATAATTATTTATTTTTGAATTGCAATAAAATTAAAAAAAAATATTACGTTAAAAAATAGATTGAAAATTCCCATTTAACCTTATGACTTATATTATATATTGAAAGGTTATGAGAATTTTTAGTGCTTCAAAAAGTGATACCCGATGAACAAGCACAAAAATAAACATTAAAAATATAAAAACGCACATAATTGTTAAAACCACTAGGTACATTCGTTGCTCCTCCCAGAATCTAAGATTCTTAAATACATATTATATTACTAACATCATTTTTCTTAAGAGTTTAAGACAATTTTATATTTTACTTTGAAAAACACATTATTATACGTATATTTAACCATGTATTGTCTTTTATTCAATATTAATAATAAAAATATAAGTAATGTTGTAAAATATAGAAAATAGTTAAGTAGTTATACGTATGAAGTATGAACATACAATATCACAACCATCGAATTATAATATAATACTGTATTGTTTGTATTATATGTTATATTGTTTATTATACCTGTACTGCTCATCGGAAAAATTATGCGTTTAAATCTTTACTCGGTAGTTCAGATCGATCAAATTGTTAAGTTGATTATTACTGTGCCGAGCTGAATATAAAAATAGTATACCATATATAATTATTATACAGAGTGTAGAATGTACCTATAGTGAGTTTGGTGAATAGTAATTACATATATTTCCAATAGATTAAATTAATATTGTCATATTGAACACAACTATTTAGCATTTATCGCGAACCAAAAACTACACGCAGCCTTCAATACTTTAAAGGTACCTATACCTCAACTCGTGCACGGCGTTTATCTGCACGTTATCTAACCGTGCTCGGCACGCTCCGATACTCCGTTCTGAACAGATTTGTGTATCTCGTATAAAACAATTTTAAAAACACTTATAACATTTATCCTGTGCCGCGAGACAAGTGAAGAGACCGCATATCCAGTTTACTCTTGTTGTTATAAATATGCCATCTTCTTCATAACCTCCGAGCGATTATTTTGTAATCAATCAAAGCTATAAGCGGGTAGGTATATACAACACGTTTTATACCACTAATGAGTTAATCTCTTTTGTCTTCATCTTTTGCAGGTAATTCAATTTGTAAACCGGTTATTTTAGTAAATAGATTTCCTCGGTGTGTACATCATATAATATCGTAATTACAGATTATAAAAAAAAACATCACACGACTGTTTTTTTTTAAAGCTTGATGTGTTAATATAGGTATTATATTAATAAATATTCCTGAGGAGGTAAATGGAATAGAACGATAAATAGGTACCTATTTCGATATATCATCTATTATATTGTTATTAATTTGCCTACTCGAAAACCTGTAAGCATAATAATTACCTACATACTATGATGTATATATGTATATTGTATATATATATATATTATATATATTCTTTTCAAAGTAACAATTAAATGTGAGTACTTGAACTAAAAACGCAAATCATTAACTTCATTAAATCTATTAAAGGTAGTTTTACGTCTACAGAGAAAACAGCATCAGAAATGTTGGTATTCCAAACGTATAATGTTACCTATATATTGTTTTGAAAAATTATAATATTGTCGCTTATTTATAGGTTATAGTTTATGTTTTTCTTGAAAGACTATGATTTATTAATGTTTATAGTAATTGTTTAAAAATTTCTTACTGAATAAGTATTATGGAAAGACTTGTTAAATTATTGTTTCTCTTGTATTTATATTTTATTATAAGTTTATTATCAGGCTTATTACCTACGTGTTTTTATTATTATTTTTTTTAAGGTGTTTAGATGATATAAAGTTGACAATACATAATATTACATTATTATCATAAATCTTGTAACCAATTTTATTTCAAACATAACTATAGAATTAAGAAATAGGAAAATATTATTACAAGGTTAGGTAAATATGCCTAAATAATTGCAAAATCATAAATTATTTTTTTATTTTATCAAAATATATTTTGCACTAAACCATTGTGAATAAATCTAATACATAATTTTTTTTAGAACTTATTAATCTCATATCTCGTCTGTTTAATTTAGATATCTACTTACTAAAGTTTATTGATTATCGACGTTTTTAAATTTTTTTTTAATAGTACATCATTTACACAAATCGAAATACGCATTTTAACATCTTCGTGCATATTTAATGCATGTTTAATTTCTTATATTTTTCGTAACTTAATTGCTGAAACTCTAAACAAGATTGTCAGTGATGTGTCACCAGACGAATTTTTTTGGTATGCTCATTTCCCTTGGTCACATCATGGAAGTTTTGCAAATACGGTACGACAAATTTTCGATGTATTATTCAGAAATCCACCGAAATCACGTGAAGTGATGACTTCGTGAGTTGTTAGATTCGGACAACTAATTCGCTTGTAAACGTTGTGTGAATCAAGTTTATAATATAGATATTTGTATTTAAATCATATAAATAAATTCCCCAGGCTCTTTTTAATGACGATGCTAATCAAAAAAATAGACCGTTTAAATTCACTATCAACGATTTTGATAGTTATAATTTAAAACGAGATCAATCAGGATTCAGGGGCGTAATTAAGGGGGGATTAGAGGGATAGATTCCCCGCCAAAAATTAACTACCTAGGTACCTACATTCGCCGATCATTTATATTATAAAATTTAAATAAATAAGCGGTCGTAGCATATAATAAACATATTTTTACTATTGAATGAGAATTATAGATTTTTTTACTAAAATAATAAACAATAATAAAATTAATGTACGATAAATATAAATAAATAATTTAATTTTTTAACACAATTATATAACAATCAGCTTATAACACTGATGTGCCATTTCAATAAAGTAATATATTTTTTTGTAACTATATTTTTGTGTGTATATACTTAAAAAAAAAAAAAATGCTTATTTACAATTGTTTATTGCATATTCAATAAATTCTAGCTCTGGCAATGACCATTCAAACTATACTCTCATTTTCAAAGCAAATAACAATTTTGTTTATTTTGAATAAATAAATTGTAGTTTAAATAAACTTATATACCTATGATTAATTATATTATGTATTATTATGCATGTGAATTGAGGCAGATCGCAGATTAAATTAAATTATATTATTATAATATTATGATACTTCAACGAGGCCTACGTTAACTCAGACAGTCCGACCGTTTGTATACAGCGTCTTGCGCCTTTCGTGAGTACATTACTTCTTCAGGCTTCAATTAAGGTAGTGGAGGATCCATAGGTTCGTCAGACACCATGGTCTGCTATGGTGTGATTGTAAGTGGTTTTACAATTTATTTTTCAATTTTTGCAAGTTTAATTTAAATGATTGTCATTACTTATTTTTATGGAAACCACATTAACTTTTCATTTGTTTGATATTTTCGGCTATGTTTGTAGTTTCCGTAACAACTCGCAGAACGTGACATTTTTTTATACATGCTGCCGGCGTTCATCGATTTATAAAACATATCATTTATTTTAATGATAAATACTGATAGACCGTTTTTGCTCAGAATTGTTTTTCACAACTTAAATATAAAATATAGAACAAATATAAATTGATGACAAAAAATAATACTATATAATATATTTTATTTATCTATTTGTTACAAATTATACAAATATTTACTAAAAAATAAAATACAGAAATATTTTAAAATAAAAAAATCAATATTTATGGGTTCTATTCTATCCCACATTAAATGGGAATGGAGGGTTTCTACGAGAATATCAACGACCGTTTTTATACTCAGTAAGTTCTATATTTTCATATACCTATGATGGAATGATATAACAGTTTCCGATATTATTTAAAACAATTATTAGTCATAACACTCATAACTATAAAATGTAAGTTACAAATGAGACACATTACATCCTATACGTCTATAGGAAAATTTGTTTCTCCTCAAACACTGATTTATTCACACCTAGTTAATTTTATTATTTATAGTAATAAATAATAAAAGTAAATAATTAATAAATCAATAAAATATATATTTTAATATTATTATTTTTATTTAAGTTTATATTTTAACCAAGGTCAAGTGTTTCGACGATTTCTAAAGACATTTTACGCTAGATAAGTATTATATATTTTATGTTAATAATGATAATTTTACTCATGGAATGCATATTATTTTTTAGTTTTCCAATCAGTTGTTTATTGATTATTAATTATTGTATAATAGTATAATACTATAGTCATTAGTATATTTTCTTAAAAATCAATAGTTTATCAGTTATCCTTATCTTATACATTATATTATATTGTAACTACTATTGATATGGTTTATTAAACAATTATTACGATAAAAAAAATATTGATAATATCATAGTTTTTCAAAATTTATACAAAAATCCATATACTCGTACAATGAACAAATACATTTCAATTAATTATAATATTAATGAATAATAATTCATGAAATTAATATTTAATATTATATAATGATTTTTTTTTATATATTCACAAAGGTAAATCGACGAAAGTATTAGTTTTTCAAACTCCTTTTTTAATTTTAATAAATCTAAGTATCAAAAAATGTTTGATACATAGATTAAAATGATGTAAGCGAAAATCTACTGCAAACATCTGTAACTTATAATAATATCATACATAAATTAATTTTATACATTGATGCTTGTATGATTAAGATAACTATGGAGGACCTTTATCACGAAAAATAAAATATTTGAAAAAAAAGAAAAACAGAAAATTCACTCTGTTCTATAGAAAATGTTTTATGTGTAATGGATGTTTTAAATAGGTATACTTACATTTTAATTCAGTGATAAAATATGATTTCTCACTAAAAACGGTTCTGAGTGGAGTTCGTCTGTCGTCAGCCTATATTTCTAATGATATTTTATTACATTATTATAATATATTATTATGTATTTAAAAATACATAAAAAAATAACCAAAACCATTTTTGATCAAATATTCAATTTTGTTGAAAATTTAAACTTAAAAATTAAAATGTCTCTAAAAAACAAAACTATTTTTTTTTCGTTTTAAAAAAAGTGATGAAAAACTGAAAAAATTCGACAATTTCAAATGACTATCAATAGCGCAAAAGAGCTAAAATATTTTGGCTAGAAAATCCTTAATCCTTACATAAAAAATACATGTTTCTTCAAAAAGTTATTGATTTTTAAATAACGAAATTGATCTTGTAAAAAAATGATATTTCGTAAACATTGCTATTTTTCAGTAATGCTGTTATTTTAGTGTTGCTCAAATATTAAGAAAAGTATGGTGAATTTTTATTTTGAAATTATTGAAAATTATCAACTATAAATCCAACTTTCTACTAGAAAACACGTTTAAAGTTGAACATTGCAGCAACACTCAAAAGTAGGTAGAAAATACAAAACAAAAATCATCGTAAAATCTTTACATTATTATTAATTATCCCACACAATCCCATTTATCGCTTTTCTTTTGTAATATATGACTAGTAATTAATAATAAAGAGTTATCTGTATAGTTATAGTCTTCATATCTGTAATTTTTAAAATGAATATAGATATCAAGTTGATAGAAATAAAAAATATATATAATTTAGTAACTATTGCTCAACAGAACTGTTCTTTTTAACGTCTGGATATAAAAACATGTGTTATTAGAAATTAATTTGATCTTGGCAAAAATAGATACGTTAACGTGAAGTAAATATCATGCAATATTTGTTGAACAAATGCGGCATAATAACGTCAACTAAAATTGAAAAATATCGATTTAGTGGGACATAAGCAAAGTTAAACAGTCATTACCACTATTAAGATGACGTCATAAAGTTACATACAATACCTATTACTCAATAATTTTAAAAAAACTGTTTATTATACAATATAATTATTCAATTATTGTAATAAATTATTATGTTCTAGAAATTAAATGCATTTTAAAAATGATTTTTTTTTTTTACATTTCCAGGTGTTTTTTTTTAATTCCTGTCATTAAATTATTAGTTATTAGTTTATTACTAATTTTTTTTTTAACATAATATTTTATAAATATATATATATTTAACGGTCTAGAAAAGTTCTATACTATATTATTTCTCCTAGTTTGACTTGCGTAACATTTATTGCTGTAGATTCAGCCTGTACACAGAATACTTAAAGTATATAATATGACTAACTTCTATATTTCAGAAAAACACAGACGTCGTAAAATAATTTATTGCATAAGCTGTTTTAATTAATTTTGAAGTATACACTTAAATAATAAAGACATGACGATGTAACTGGATTTTAAGCCTATTTACTAATGATCATAATATAATACAATATCCCCCTGATGGATTAATGCTTATTATTATTAAAAGTATGTTATTGTGAAATCCCTATGTTTTCTGATTTTTAAATGAATATTTAAGTATTATTTATTGACTTTTTTATTGTTTAAGGCGACTATTTATGGTTATTAGTTGGCGATTTAGCAATTACCTATACCTACATTAAATATTTTAGTATTTACGTATTACATTAAATTGTTCAATTTACATTTTTATTTAAGAACTAGCTGACCCGTGCACTTTGTTGCCCGTTAAAAATTCCAATTCTATAATATTATTCGAATTTTGATTAATTTGTTATTCGGTTTAACAGTGTTCAAAACTTAGACATTTTAGATTCTGAGCGGAGCGATGAATGTATTGATTTTAAAATGTTAATTGTGTGTGTGTTTTTTTTTGTCTGTGTACACGAGAACGTGTCGAAATAATGCTTCAATTTCAAACTTTGGGGGTGGTTTCCGATGGAAAAGTGAATCTAGTTGGTGCATTGGGAAAGTCATTTTTTTAATTTCCCAATAGTTTTCAAAAGCACCGGGAAAAACCAAAAAAAAAATTAAGAAAAAACGGAATTTTTACGCAAAACCAGTTTTCGACCAAATCGATTTTTTTATATGGTTGTAATTCAAAAACGAATCACTGTAAATACTTGAAATTTTCACCAAATGTTTAAGTCAGTGTTATCTACATACAGTTAAATTTTCAAAAAATGTTGACTTTTTTTGAGTTATTTATAGACCACTGAAATTTTCGATTTTTATGTGAATTTTTTTTTGAAGTGACAATAAAAAAATTTCAGATGACCAAACACATTGAAAATTTAATACAAAGTTCCTTATGAGTTGTTATTATTGTAACAAAAAAAAAATTAAAAATCGGTAGTCACAATTTTTTTTTATAAGCGTTTATATTTCAAATTTTACGATAACTGTCGAAAACGCGAAAATTTGCAAGTAATTTTGTAGTTGAAAAATCATAAAACTGTTTGTGTTTATAACTAAGGAGTAAGGATTAAAAATACATCACTAAGTTTTCCATAAGTTTGCCTTCAAGTAGTTATAGAGAAAACTTTAAGTATCATTATAGGAACGATTTTAAGTGAGTTTGAATTTTAAATTTTTACGAAATAGCGTAACGATAACGATTTATCCTCAAGCGATTTTAAATATTTGTTATTATTCAAAAAGTATAAGTCGTAGATATTTGAAAATTTTACCAGTTATTTAGATTGACATTTTTAATACAAAGTTCCTCATAAGTCATTCTTATAGCGATTAAAAAATTATAAGAATAGGTATAAAGGCACAATTTTTTTTTTTATTAGAATTTGAAGTTCAAATTTTGACAAAAATTCGTGAAAATCATGAATATTTGCAAATTATTTTGTAGGTATAAATCATAAAAAATTTTGTATATGTAGCTAAGAGTTGAAAATTTATTACAAGATTTTTCATAAGTTTAGCGAACAATAATTATAAAAGAACTTAAATTCTGGTATATTCAGGCCATTAAAACATAACCACTTTTCTCACCAACCATTCGAAATGATATCCTAGGCTGACAAATCATCTTCGTTCAGAATCGTTTTTTGTATACAGTGATACCTATAATTGGATTCAAATTTAACACTCCTATAATATATAATAGTAATCCGCACGGCATCTAATGTACAGCAGAGCGGTACCCACTTACCCGCTTTTTATAATTTATATTTGTTTTCGTTTTTGATGTTTTTTCGTTTAATTATGTTTTTTAAAAACTTTTTCCATCCCTGGTTTAAACTAAATAATTATTTTTTTTAAGATTTTGCAAAAATTGATTTTTGTGATGTTGGGAAAATAAATCTACAGTGAATGACCTAATTATAAATAACACATTTTATGATGAAATTGTTGTTAATTTTTGAAGAATGTAAAACTATTACAAATCCTTTTGAGAACTAATAAAGTTAACTTTACCTATACTTGTAAGTTGTAACATAATAATAAGATATATATTATATTATATTTTAAAGATGACGTATTTATTCTATGTACAGTACCCACCCAGCGGCGCAAATAACTAATTCAAATTATGGAGGGGGGAGCAAAATAAAAGTATTCAATACCCACCTATTAAAATAAAATTTTCACTGTGATCACTTATATATAAATAATAATAAAATGTATCAAATAAAAATAGAAAATATAATTTCAATTGTGAATAACAGTAGGATGGGGGGGCAGTTGTCCCCCTCCCCCGCTCCCCTAGATTTGCGCCACTGAACCCACCACAAAGAATTTACCGACCATCACGTAAAGTAAGACCTATTGATTTTATCGATCTAACATTAAGTGACGATGAAGAACCACCAACAAAAAAAAGATATAGGTACAGAAAAATGAAGCTCAAGTACAGCTGTTCTAACTTAAAATTTGTCAGTAGAATGACTAATTATTAATTGATGATACAATTATTATTGATTTTGTGTTTTGTTTCAATGAAGATACCGATTACAGTTGTAATTTACCTACGTATTATAGTAATAACTAATAAGGCTTACACACAATCATATAATGGTATATTATATATTTTGTAAAACAGATTAAGAAATGTTTATATTTTGTTTATAATTGTAATACCACTTTAATACACTATTTGAATACACTGTATTTGTAACACTAATTACATACATTTTGTAAGCGGACATAGTAATTAGTAGTCTCAATTTTTAACCAAATTATCAATTCTTATATGTTGGTCACAGATGTTAACATTCTTCAGTATGATAACAGCAGTGGAAGCGTGTTCTATAATTTTCGTCATTATGTAGGTATATTAATTCATTTTGACATTTTTTACTTGGATGACAAACAACTTCGTACACTTAAAATATTTTGGTGATGTATATTTATATGTATTTTATGTCATCAAGTTTTAACTTAAAAATTCTTAATTTATTTGTTATTAAATGTTAAATTAAAATATTTGTAATTTTTTTTAATCAAGTTTACAAATTGTATTTTTACATACTAATAACATATTGTAATGGTTATTGTTTTGTTTTGTTATAATTTTGTTATAGAAAAATGACTAACTTGTTATTAAATATTTTGTATTCCGAAAAAAGTTTTTAATTTCATGTTATGTAATTTATTTTAAATCTATTACATAAAGACCCGATTATTATTATTTAGTTGTTACCTCAAAATAATTAATAATATATAGGTTACAGCTTGATTATGGCTTATAATTTATGTTTTATTTTGAATTTATTAATTATTTCAGTTAAAATGTTTGTTATATTATATCTATATCGGATTGTTATTGTATTGCATATTACAAGCCTCTGATTAATAGTAGAGTAAAGACCTATACAATTCAAAACAAAATTTTCTAAGAAAGAAATGTGACTTAAGAAAAAATTAGATAGTAATGGTTGATCATAGCTGGTGGATCCATAAGCGGATAATTTGTCACATTCGTGCGGTGGCTTAACATGTTTGTCTTATCCGTGTAAACACATACTTTTAGAATCTTCAACCATAATGTGGTGTGGCTTGATTACGTTTATCATACCCTAACCTAACCCCCTACCCCCAATAATGTTGAAAATGTGCAAAGGTGACCAATATAAATCGCAATACATATTGCACCACCACGCCATCTCCTATATATCCTCTCTCCTCAGTTTCGTGTCGTTCTGCCTAAAGTTTTTGTTTTTTTTTTCATAAATTTTTATTTTAAAAGCCACTTTGGCGACTTTTTTTCCTACACAAATTAAATATTGTATCAGATCGATAATATGTATCAATAGGTTTAATTTTACGTGATGGTCGGTACATTGTTATAATTAACTTGTATTTGGGGCTTAACTTGAGGTAATCCAACTCGTTTCATATGCATTGATTGTTGAGGATATTTTGGTGGTTGGTCCATTCTTTGTGGTGGGTTCTGTACATAACAAAAATAAATACAACATCTCTAAAACATAATATACATATATATATATATATATAATATATTATATTATAATATACCTACAAGTATAATAAAAAAGGTTGTTGTTTTACTAGTAAAATAGTAAAATTATAGTAGTTCTCCTCAAATCCCAACAAAAGAAAATTTTTTTTGCGGGCGCTTATGAATCGTAATTACTAATTACCTATATCTACTAAATTAATATACGATTCGTTTTTAATATATTTGTATATATTTATCATTCAGTAGAGGAAAACAGTAAAAGAACTCTACAGACGATCTTCTATCATGATCAATTACAAAAACTATGACTACTTACTTGCTCATGAAATCTAGCCACTTAAATCAATATACTAGATATTGATAAAATTTTTGTAATCACAAAAATATATGGTGTTAACGAATCCGGAAAGATCTCATTAGCTGATGTCCAGGTATTCTTATTGTTATATCTTTTACCGCTGTGATATAAAATATAATTTTGTCCATACTAAGTTATAGATAATTTAAAATTATTATTAAACATTTATGAAATAATTTTTACTTTATTTTTAATATAAAATAAACAAATAATAAATAGTTTATTTAATAAATAAGCTGTTACTACGTGTTACTAGGTAAGTTTTGTTTTGTTTTTTATTCAAACTAGAAAACAAAATACTGATAATGAAATCTATATAATAAAAAAACAGATATCAGTGATATCACCCACCTGCACTTTCCAAAGATATTAATGAAATACACGAAGATCTAATAAATATGAATATTATGACTGACAACAATGAAAACTTTTTGCTGATTAATGATAAGGAAAAAAATATTATAATTGTATTTACACTTCTCACAAATTTAAAATACTTATATAGCTATATGTTCTATGGAAAAAGTTTTTATGGATGGTATATTCCAGTTCTGTATTTCATTTTTTTATCAGTTGTTTGTACTGCATGACTTTCAAAATGGTATATATTATACGTCTCTGGTATATGCATTGCTTCTTAATAAACGTACATTGATTTATGAACACTTATTTAAAAAGTTACGTGATGCATGTTTGACTTAACCCAAGTATGTTCGTAATTGATTTCGAAATTATAATACATGATTTTTAGTAGGTATATGGCCAACCAGTATTATTCGAGGTTGTAGGTTGTAATTTTCATCTCGGCCAAGCGTGGTTTAGAAAATTACACAATTTGGATCTATCTAAAGTTTATATTTAAAGAGACACAGATGAGGGAAAATGTTTAAATTATATTTTTGATCTTCCGTTTCTTGAACCTGATGAAGTCGAAGCTTCGTTTGTTTTTTATTTAATTGCAGAAATGTTATCTAATAATCGAATAGTACAATTTTGCAAATTACTGAAAATTCCCTCCTTCTTTGTGGAAATCAAAACCAGAGGTTATAACAAAATAATGTATGTGAATCTTTCCATTCAAAATTTAACGAGTATTTATATCATCACTGTCCATCACTATATAAATCTATAGATGCTCTACGGATATTCAAGTTGACACATATATAAAAATTAGAAGTGTAGAAGAAGGGTTACAAGAAAGTGGTAAACGGTCACTTTGTACTGTCCATTGTTAAAAATGCAGAACGCGGACACTTTGTACTATTATGTACATAAAGTATATAGGTACTATATATTATAAATATAAGTTTTATACCTAAGTAGTAACTAGTAATAATTATGTATAGTGTTAATTATTAAAATAGAATACTATATAATATCGTTCTATCATCAAACTACATGTGAAAATGTGTACAATATAAATATGTCAAAATTTAATATAAAAATTATATTTAGATATAATAGTTATTACTATTACAGATTTTTAAATTAGTAGCTAATAAAAAATAAAAATAGCATAATATGGAAATATGTCAAAATATGAATGTCAAATGATAAAAAAAATATAATATTGAAAAAATAGTTAAAAACTACATGTAAAGTATATGGAATTTAAAAATTTTATATTAGTTATTTCTTTTCTTTGATGCTATTTAGTGGTTACATAAATTAAATAGCTTATTTTGTCAGCAGTATAGAATTTTCGTCTTTACTGAAGTCTATTGCCACATTCGTCCAATTGTATTGACCTCAGAACTGTCCTAAAACTCGGATTTTGAATACTTTTATATACTTATAGGTACTACTTAGGTATTACTACTTATTTTTTATTAGCTAATAATCTAAAAATCTGTAAGAGCAATAACTATTTTTATATTATACTACCTTTTGACGTATTTATACTGTACACATTTTTACATGTAGACTGTAGTTTGATGATAGAACGATATTATTGATTATTTAGATTATTATTATTACTTTTTATTTTTAATTTTTCTATTTTAATAATTAACACTATGTACATAATTAATAGTTACTACTTCCGTACCTATAAAACTTATATTTATAATAATATACCTATACTTTATGTATATTATAGTACAAAGTGTCCGCATTCTGCAAAGTAGCTTTTTACCAGACCGTACAAAGTGACCTTGAACTATGGGCGGATAGGCCATTTTTGGCTTGCCGGGAAATTTTAAAAAGGGGCTCTTACATGAAAAAAAAAAAGTATCTATAACAACATATTTGTAAGTTTTTACTCACCTTACCAGTCACAATAGTGAACACTTCCTTAACCTAACCAGTAATCGACCGTTGTGGCAGCACGGCGGCTGCGGGCCGATAGTCGATAGGAATTTTTTGTAAAAGACCACAGAACAGTAATAGATATACCTAAGTAGAGCTGGAAATTTAATGTCCTATAAAACCCTAAAAAATTTCCTTAAAAAAATGCAGGTGAATTGTTTTTGTTTTTAATAAATAATATTTGATTAAATTAAGTAAATTTAAATAAAAGTCACTTTAGTCAAAGTGATTAAAATAATTTTTCCATAGTCCAAATTTCAACTTGGATTTCTTTTAATTTGATAAAACAATTACTTCCTAATATATAATTATGACTTTTACGATAAATTTGGATCATTTATTAATTTACCTGTATACTCTGAAAGTCTGAACTGTTATAATTTGAGACTGAATCACCTGAGCATGTTTAAGATTTTAGAATAAAAACGACCTTCTGTTATCCACCAGTAAATTTTTGTTGATAGAAAAGCACCTTTTATGTCTTCTTAAGTGATAGGTGAATATTTAATGAATTCCAAATCATTTACTATTATATATCATCAGGAAGTTAATTTGTACAAAAAAAAATATAAATTTACATAAAACTCGCGTTAGCATGTAAAATCTTAAAATAAAATTTCAAGTTTGAAATATTTCTTAGGTATATCATATAAGATTATATTGTATATTTATTATTTATTTTATACTTCAAATTTATATTGTAATTGCATAATATTAAAGGGCCCCATTGCCGAAATACGACAGGGGGCCCATCGGGAAATGCCCGGTTTCCCGGTAGGCCTATCCACCCATGCCTAAAACCCAAGAAAGTACAAGCAGTACAAGTACAAGAAAGAAATTAAGCGATAACGTAAAAATACAAATGTATTAAATATAGCGACAAATGAAAGAAGATAGACAAATTACAAGATATGCATTTTTGAAAAAGTATGTTTTAAGAATAAATGACAAAATGTCAATTAGTTAGCTATAGTATTATTATTTAATTTTTTTTTTGATTATACGATTTCTTAAAATAGTTTTTAGTAATACTAATATATTTTTCAATTTTAAAAAATGGTTTTTCTTTATTTCTACACCTAATACTTAGTTTCTACACTAATATCTGTCATAACACGTACCTATTATACCTTATCTAACGATAAACGTGTATATAGATTATCGTAACGATATGGATATAATGTATATATATATATATATATAGAAAGTATATAAAATAAATTGGCACAGTTTCTATAATGTACCTATCTTATCGGTTTTGTTGAAGATTGTATAATCTTAATTTTTTTTACCGCAGCTTACAATTTGTCTCCCAACTTGTCAATATTATTAACATTTAAAAATGTATAGGATTTTAATTTTAAAATTTAATTCAAGATTTTTCAAAAGTTATTCTCACAGCAACCTAAAAATATCAAAAATACTTTTACGAAATTTTTTATAGTTACGTATTTCTAGTTGAAATTTGGATAAAATTTAAGCAAATATTTCAACAAATATCAGTGTTAGTTTTTTTTTTGTGATTAAAAAAAAATACTTGAATCTTTTTTTCAATTACTGGCACATATTATTATGTTTATTTATTTGATCTGGAACTATATACAATACAATTTTAAAAATATTTATGTTCATTCAAACTGATTAATTTAGTAATTAAACCACAACTCACAAGTATCCTAATATATTATATTCACAGCGTTATATGACTAATAAGCTAATAATAAATAATAATTATTTATTATGTAATAAAATATTAAGTGAATGGAAATAAATATTTTCACCTACTGTATATATTAGGTATTTTGCTAGATGGTGCAGATTGTGATGTCTTAATAAAAAATTAAATAAAAACCTACCATATATAAAAATATTAATATTAATTTTAATTTTATAAATAGAATTCAAAGGTTTATTTTTTATAACGAGGTTATTATTTTTATTTATTTTAAAACTATTTAGATTAGGTTTTATACCTATAATTTTTTTGGTATTTATCAGTTATCAGATTTTATATTTGACGACCTATTTTAATCCCTAACACTATAGGTAAATAATCCATAATTCATAATATGTATAAATATATATTTAAGATTCGTTGGTACTTCACACTCTAATTATATTCAAGAAATATGTCTTTTTTAAAAGTATTCATATCACGATTGATGATGTATATTATAATTTTCAGATTTTGATAAAATTTAAAACTTTACTTTCGAAAACTTGACATTTAAATACAAGGTTATAGCCTATCATATTATATTATAGTTGTCATACAAATCTTGATTCTCATTATTATTTTTTTTATAATATTTGTATACGGATATTATAATATTTACAAGACAAGTTTTTTTTTTAAATTTCTATAGTTTTTTGGTTAAATTTAATTACATTTCGGATTTTTGTTTTTTATTTTTTTTATGTATATAAAATAACAATTATTTTTATATAAAGAAGAAGAATTGTGTTTTATTTAATTGTATGCGGAATATATTAAAATTTAGTAACAGATAATTATAAATATGTTTTAATGTTTAGATGAGCGAAATAATTAATAAACATTTTGCGCGTTACTAAATCTGTGTGCCACCGCTGATCAAAAACTTTAAAAATTCATTATTTAATACCAACCGTTGATAAATAATAAGTAATAATTAATAATGACTACTATTAGTTTATTAGTTTAAAATTTGATTTTTTTTTTTTTTTACTGAAAAAAATATTCTGCTTTGAAATTAAGAAATTGAAACTTAAAACATATAATTAATAAATATTATACCTAGTTATTTTTTAATGAATTCAAAATATTTTAGTATTATAAATAATCTATTGTACTTACACCGTACACTAAAAATATATTAAACATGTCATGTTATAGATATTTTTTTCACCTATAACTCTATGTTATTTAAAAATTTTAAACTATTTGCGTTCCGATTATTCCTATTATAATATTAGCTTTTTGCTTGATTTAAGTTGTTAACATTATAGATAATATTTAAAGTAAATTAATATTTTATAATAACTATTATATTATATACACAAGGTAATTTATTTACGTGCTTATACTCGTAATTTATATAAAAAAATACTCTTATTATTATGATTTGCTAAATCAGATATATGTAACAATACATTTTAAAGTTATATTTAGATAAATAGTAATAGGTAAAAAATGATTTTGTTGCATTTATTTTTGGGATTTATTTATTTTATGCGTAATCGTAAATAAACATATTATATAAGAATGATTAGAATCAAAATTTAAATTTTAGTCTTTAGTAATATTATAAATTGTTATATTAATATTATTAATGTTGTGTTGTACTCGTATGCAAATTATCTTCTGTAATGCGCTATTATTATAATTTATAGTCTTAATTAGTAGGTTATTTGTTCAGGTCGATGACCAGTATATTACAAATTAGGTCATAATTGATATTATACTTGTTAGTTATTAGCCAGTACGACTGTTATCGAAGAAATATCACAATGCAATGTCCAAATCTGTAACAGAAAAACATAACATTTCCACAAAAAAAATATGACGACTTCGTGAAACTCGCGTGTTGTATAATAAATAATAATATTATGTAGATAGCATATAAAATTAAGCTGTTTGTAATAGGTGCATGTCATGAACCACGATAATGCAACGATGAATAATAATAATATATTAAATATAGATTATACAATGAATACGTATCGTGGTTAATATGATTTACGTTTTTTTTTTTTTTTTAATCAATTAGGTGTTAAATAAAATATTAAACAAGAACGAAATAAATAACATATTAATACTAAATACATATACCTACCTAATATAAATCTCTAATGGTGAGATTTGTTGAAGTCATGAATTAATACACGATGTTGAGTCGTTAACAATTATTAATAAAAAACTCAAATTTAAATTATATAAATGATTCGTAGGCGTGGAAAAAAAATGAAAAATAATGATGACGATTATTCGGGACACACGACAAGCGTTGTGCACGGTTGTACATCATCATGGTTACAGATTTTTCGGGGGCAGTGGGGGCAACCGCCTTCGTGAAATGGTTTAACGGAGGTCAAAAGTATTATTATCACGCCCACGTTATGTACGAAAATCATTTTATTAAAATAATAAATTGTATCATGAAAATTGTTATCAGAACACGGGCGACCGTCCGTTTTGGACAGTTGCAGCATTTTTGGAAAATTAATGCAAAATAACTAGTAAATACTTAAACAGACAAGTGCACGATAAAGAAACATACTTACTCGTTAAAACGAATGTAAAAACAACTTTTATGTATCATATAATCTAAATAAAAAAATTAATATTGCATTATTTAGTATACTATGACGACTAAAGCCAATAAAGAGAAATTAAAAAATATACACTAAAAGGACGGGGGTGGGGGGAAAGTTAGGTTAGGTTTTAATATTATATAGTAGTACATCTAAGAATAGATAAATGCATCCAGACTATTTTTTTTGCTCTTTCATGAGGTTAGCCTCGTGATAATAATATTTTGTATAGTAAATTAATGAAAATTTCAATTTATTACCATGATTATTACCTCAAATTTTAATACTTTCTTTTTTAATTGAAAAATAAATTAATCCATAATAAAATCAGATTTTACTTTATTTTTCATTATATTAGTAGTTTAAATTTTTCATAGTATATTAAGGCAGCTATTATACTATAGCTTATTTCCTTAAATTAATAAATTATCAGAACGCAGTACTGTGTTTTTTTAGTTATTATATATTTATAATTATACTCGCGTATGTTGATTTAATACTTTTACTTAATACGGTCAATATTTAGTTGGAGAATGCGGTAATATCACCATTTACTATTTTTTTTTTTTTATTTAAAATATATATATACAAAAAATATTGGAGTTTTAAGAACGTTCAAAACTAATGGAGTTCGTTGAAGGCACACCCAGACATTTTTTTTATGATATATATATATATATATATATATATTTTAAATATCTACTTTGAATTATTTAATATTTTCATAAAAAGTATGACTAATATTATAATATAAAAAATGGCAAGCTTCAATATAATATTTTGAAATCAATTGATTATAAAAATATAATATTTTTTTATGATGTATTAAATAAGAATATCTATTATTATATTTATCCATACAATTATGTATTTGAGTTCCTTCATATTTTTTAAAAGTAAATAATTATTTGTTATCTCATATTTAAAAAAAAAAATCTCATGCTGATTCAATGTTAAGCTCGTTCTCTAAAGATATTTAATAAAATGTCCTCCTTAGATTTTTTTTTTTTTTTATCAAAACGGACAGTTTTAAATAATTCAACGTTTTATTAATTTTAAGAAAAAAGTGATGTATAATTCAAATATTATGTATTATTTTTTAAATATTACGTATCTATCTGTAATAATTATTTAAATTATACAATGGATCTCGGTCCGTAAGACTATTTATAAACAAATAATAAAATATATTTTTTTTAAAAAAAGCGGGCAAGTGGGTACCGCTCTGCTGTACATGTCGTGTGGATCACTAGTATATATTATGGGAGGGTTAAATTTGAATTCAATGATAGGTGTCATTGTATA
>VUJU01002618.1:0-34957 GCA_009835225.1 Aphis craccivora
AATTAACTATCTTCTAGATCAGGCTTGTCAAATACATCGCTCTCAGCTAATTTTATGGCAAGAAAAACTGAAAATTCATTTATTTTTAAATCAGGGTATAAAAAAACAATAGATAATGTTTACTGAAATACCACAGTAAAGGTTAATTAATAGGTAATTACATGTTGTCAGAGTTATATAATTGCAAAACATTTGAAACTGTTCACTGGAGGTGATTTTATAAATATATGTTTGATTTAAACTGTTGAAATTATTTATCCCGAAAATCTAGTCTTTTCAAAACATTTTATGAACATGAAATACAGTTGCTGAAAGAATAACTGAACTAGCATGCAATTTGAGAAATCAGATTAAAATTAAAATACCTATTTTTGAGTATTTTTCACTTGTGGAAAATACAATTCATCACTTGTGATGAAAGTACCAATATTTGTGGCACAGCTTAGAGTTATCGGAAATTAAACCTATCTTTAATATTACTATAAGAGAGGATGTATTTGTTTCTATTCTACTCTTGAAAAAATATAATTTACCTTTAACAAATTTACAGTCTGTAGCTACAGATGGAGCTCTTTTATAAAGTAAAAAATAAAGGTTTTGTCTGTTTTGTTCGAGGTTTTGTTAAGATTGCAAAAAAAAAACAAATGGAAATGTGGGTGGAAATGTTAAACATAAATGACATATGACACATTGTATTATACATCAAGAGGTGTAATTGGGGTGTAATGTACAAAAGTTTCAATTTTATAAGATTCTGTAGTTTGAACCAAAAACAAATTTTTTTAAACAATTTAGAAAGTGAGTATTCAGGAAGTCTAAAGAATAAAACGTCAACATTTTATTGGATCCAATGTGATCACAAGACCTATTCTCCTTCATGGTCGATATAACAAAGCACTTATCGAATTTAAATTTAAAAAACAGACATTAATGATCATGTTAAGGCTTTCATAAATTGTAAATTAGATCTATGGAAAACACTAACAAAAAGTAGGTCAGCATTGAGGTGGAGGAAGTTTGTCCATATCGTCCTTTCGGTCCTCGGACAGAATAGTGTAATTTTGCAGAGTTCGATTTGAATGCAATTATTGCATTCGATAAAAAAATTATTCTGAGCGGACAAAAGAATATTTTTTATTTCATTAAATATTTAAATGTTATTCATTTCTATAGTGATAAACAAAGCGTTAGAAATTGAAATCCTGTTTTTTTTGTAATTTTTCGGTGTTTTTCCTGTGGCGTTAAATAACTATTGAGAAAATCGAAAAATGACCTCTCTAAAATACTAGCTCAAGAACATTACCTTTTAGGAAAAATGCTACAATTGATACTTTTGAGCAAGTTTAGGAGGAGAAAGTGTTTACAGAAAAAAAAAGAAATAAACATCATTGTAAAACCAATACATTCCTTGCTTCACTCAGTATCTAAAACAAAGATTTAACGCATTTCCTAATTTGCATGACATTTAAAACAAGTAATAGTGAACCAATTTCCAGAAATTACCTATACTCAGAAAAAATTATATGTTTGAAGACTGATTTCAAAAATGTAGAAAACAATTTTGCCTTGTTCACATCACCTTTTGTAATAGACACAGTAAATATTCTAGCAAGTATACAAAATAATGCTACTTCGAGATTCAAAATGATTCAAATTTAAAAAATAAATTTTATGAGGTTGGTATGCTTGATTTTTACAATTTTGTGCCAGTATAACACATGTAGAAACTCCTTGATTTGCTTGTAAAATAATTTCTATGTTAAATAGTATTTATGATTGTGAGAAACTATTTTCATTAATGAACTGTAATTAATCACCTATTATATAAACAGATTAACAAAGAACAAACACACATCTAAATTCAATATTGAAAATGGCTTTGTCAAATATTTCTTCTGACATTGAAAAGTTGGTGGGAGAAATAAATATCAAATATTGTCCAAAAAAAATTATTAATGTTTTTTTTTTTTTTTTTGTAATTTAATTAATACCTATCTTATAATTAATTAATTTTGTTTATCAAAATATTAGTTGGTGTAAATTGTTATTACCTAAACATTTTAATGTAGTTGTACCTATCTGCTGTGTTCGTAAGCATAAAGAATAAAATTGAAAAATTAGTACAAAATATATTTATTTTATTTGTTAAATTTATAAGTAGGTACGACCCGCATAATAAACTATTCAATATATTTGGCCCATTTGATACTTTAAATTTCACACCAAATTTTACATACCTGTTCTAGATTCAATATAAAAGGTTTTAAGATAATGGTATACAGTAGAACCCCTTTAACTTTCACCTTCAAAACTGGGGGTGTAGTCAGAACGCAAAAAAGGTTAGATTATCAGAATATACAGAAACATTTGAAGAACAAATGTTATCAAATGTATTTATTAAAGTATTTTAAATTATACATACGTAGGTATATATTAAATGTATATATTTAATACAAATTTACAAATTTAAATATATATTTTTACTACATAATATGAGTAACACAGAAAATTTGAATGGAAGTGTTACATACTCGGTTACATATATACATAAATCTTTGATCCAAATTCACATATTTTTGAACTATTCAATAATAATACTATGGTCGGATCAACCGGAGTGGCGTACTAGCCAAGGGTAGACTAGAGAAGTTCTACTGAAGTTACACAATTTTAAATATAATCATTAATCAGACATTGCATGTAATGTTACATCACATGTTGTTCTTGCGCAGTAATTTAGTGATCCAGTGCAACTTGAACTATCATAAGCGATAAGCATAGCCAGATTTTTTTCAGGGAAGTCTGTGTATTACAGTAAGCCACCATCAAAATGACACTATTGTGTATTTAATCTATGATTTCAGGGTATGCAGTGGAATTCCCAACAACCCTCTTGGCTACCCCTATGCCCTATGGCAACTATAGCACATTAATCAATTATAGCTCACAATTGAAACCAATGCAGACCACAAATGATAGTTATAGATAGTACCTATGTAAAATAAACACAATATGGAAAGTATAAAATCTAAACCTTTTATGCTCACCGTACATTTTTATATTTATTTTTTACACTACTCGAGAGAATAAATTCAATGATTTAAATTAAAAATATTAATGTTTTAAAAAAAAAAAACATGTTAGGTATAGGTATACTTAAACATTTTAATATGTTAACGTCTAAGGATAAGATCAAGCGTCACTCTAACTGTTATTTCATGTTATTTCTCTGATTACTTCTTTTGGATAGAAGGTAGGTAGTATTGGTAAACATCGGAGAGCATTGAAAAACACTTACGTCACCAATGTATATTAATATAATAAATGTTATAATAGTATAACATTTTTTTTTTTAATTAAAAGTATCAACTAGAATAATCTGCAGCACATTTATTTTACCTGTTAAGGTATCTATTTTTATACATCACATACTTTTTGTTAATTTGTTTATACCTATTTTTATGTTGAAAAATGAATAATATATCAATAAATATTATATAGATACATAAATGGATAAATAGGTATGTGATATACCTAAGTGTAATAATAATTTAAACTTGACTAATACCTAAATACTACAATATATTTATAAATTCAAATAATTTAATTATTTTAAAAATCAAATTGTATGATTAAATAAGTATGTTATTGTTGTTCTTTATACATTTTATTTACAACAACAACAGTCAACAAGTATATCAAGTGTGCTTTCAAGAGATTCATTTTACGAATATAGATTTTATTACACAGAATTTAAAACATGTTGAAAGTATAAGAATATGATAAATATATTAGTCTGTTTAGGAAGAGTAGAAAATATAAGCCTATACTAAATATAATAATAATAATAATATTATATATAGGTATATATTTTAAGTACAAAGTAAACAAACTTTTCTGTGTTAATCATTTTAGGTATATTAATTTATAACAATTATTTATAGCCTCCATTAGTAGTTCAAATGTTTACAATATATACAATTACAAATGTATATAGGTACTTGACAAAACTATTTTAAAATCAATAAATTAAATAATTTAATGGATAAATTACAAAAAATGTACCTACCTAGGTAGTAATATTTATTTGATTATAGTACAAGAGTTAAAATAATGTGTATAATCTTATGTTTTACCTGTCTAAATCTGACAACATTTGCAACTCTTGATTAGTTAAATTAATTTCCCCGTATTCTTCCATAGTAACAACAAACAATATAAAATAAATATTTCTATGTAATTGACCGAACAAGTATAAGTATAATAACAACTAAATAATTTAAGTACAAATTATAAAATGAATTATAAATAAAATTTTATTTTAAAAACAGACGAATAATAAATAACACAATAGAAATAAAAATTGCACAAAACTATATTAACAAATGAGAATGGTAATTCATATTGGATTAGAAGATAATATTATACATTTAATGGGTCACGGACCCATTAAAAAATATAGATATATCGTTAGTTACAGAACGAGATACCTCGGCACACACGACGAATTCGAAAATAAAAAAAAATAGAACATGATTTAATGATTCTACTACATAATATTATTACAATACATAATATTATTATACCTAATAAATAATAATATAATATAATATATATTATATATTTTAAATAATAATATAATCACACAGAAAACTCGTAGAATATATTATCCGGTGGCAACTGGCAACTACTGGCGAGACGGAAGTTGATAACAGGACGCCTAACCTAACCTAACCCGCCTTCGTATGTAGGTATTTGAGGTTACCATACTAACGTGGCTGGTCCAAATAAATATTATACGGTTACCAAGGTCGACAATAGATCTTTTGTCGTACTTGCCGCAGCCCAATCGACGGTCAACCGATGACACATACATGAGGTCGTTCAACTTTTTCCCGGCATAAAGGTTAATGATCTTATTATATATATATATTAATATTATCGAGTATGATAATTTTGGCATTCTGGTGATGTTAAAAATAATATGCTTATTGCTTGCTGAAAGCTGTAAAAAAATTACAATACCTAGTGATTTCTTTTATTGGAATTTATCAATATATTATGAAATTTTTATTTTACAGTAGAATTTAATAGGTATTTTTAATTTTTCATCTATACAATAGGTAGTGAAGTCTGAAATATTAAGTTTAAACCAACATGCCAAACACCACCATACCGATAAACCAGTATTATTATTAAAACCTAATATACACGTCTTATATGATTATATCTACGTGTACCTACTATAAATATTAAAATATAATATGAAGGTGTGAGGTCTGTAAATAAGTAGGTATCTATAATGTTTTAATTTATATTATTGTCTATTGCAAGGCCGTACCTGGGGAGGGGAGTTTTGGGGGGGTTCAACTCCCCCCCCCGAATTTTTGAAATGAATATTAAATTACCTATAAAATATTTTAATGAAATTAGAACAACATTTTTTTAGCTTAACCCCCCCTGAAATTTTTTTCCAGTTACGGCCTTGGTCTTTTGAATTAATTTATAAATATTTTACATTAATAAAATTATAATACCATACTCTTATTCTTATTATTTTTTATTACTGTAAATAATGCTTAAATATAAGTAAGCAATCATTTGTGAATTTTTGATATTCCAGACTGTAGATAAGTAAAAGACAAGAGTCAGGGGATCGATCACCAAAGGTACATTACCTATATTTATTACAAAAATGTTCTAATTAATTCATGTTACAATAATGTACTAACGATTTGAATACTTATATAAGTGTAAACTATAGTTATAGGTACTACTGTACTAGATACCTATATATAAGTAGATTAGTGAACTGAAAGCGCGTCGAACGCCTTGACATAACATAGGTAGGTACCTACATGCTATATATTATGTATGTAATATGTACCTACGAAAGTACGTAATACGAGTGCACATAATGCAATGTAGGTACCTACTTAAACAATAGATATTTATTTTTTAAATATAGCTAGGTATTTCAAAATTTTCGTTGAACTCCTTTTTCAAGATTATAATTAATGCTTCTTGAACTTTTTGAAATACATAGTAACACGTGTCTATTAAATCATACCTAATTACATTATATCATACCTAATAAGTGGAATATTTTATTTTGTTTTAAAAATTTAAAATGGACTGTTGGTAGGTATTTGCTATATAAATATAATAATATAATCTATACTAAATGAACTTGACATCCCAACTCCCAAGAAATATTTTTAGAACGGAAATGGCGTTTCTGTGGGACTTCAAGGCCATGATATAATTATATAATGGGTATTGGGTATAGCAATTGGCAAGTACATAGGAAGTATTTACCATTTAGTATTTACCTATTACATACCAAATCCTACCTAAGTTGGCAGTAGCTAATGTTGCTATGGATATGAGTATTGACGTGAAACCACAACAGTAATATACAAGTTACATTAACTATAATAGTTAATATTTTATAACAACATAAATATAAGTACCTACTTAAATACTTTAATGGTTAGTTAAAGCTTTTACCAAGTTTAAGAATATAAATATACACATTTAAACATTTTTTATACATAATATTTATAATTATTAATTATAGGTATATTTTGTATGTAGGTAATATACTCGTACTATAGCTAATAATTAATATCAATAATACTCTGATAGGTACTCACCTCAAATATGGTAAGATTACAAAAAAATATACATATTTTCTCCTCTTGACTATTATACTCATTAATCATATATAAATACCTACTGCAGTAGTATAATATTACGCACTACATTTAAAGTTGTTGATATTTATTAAATTTACATTATTTTATATTAGTTGATGGTTTATACCGTTTATGATATGTTTTTATATAGATTCTATCACGTGTAAAACCAGCGGTAGAACAGCAATTAGAGAAAACTAAACCGGTAAATCATAAGATAACCGCTAAGGATTTCATAGAGAAAAGGGATTATACTGGTGCTTTAACCATTTTAAAAGTGGGTATAGATTTTTAATAAATTAATCACTTAAAATTTAAATTATTATGATTTATAAAAGCTTTATCAATTTATCATTATATTTATTCGATAGGTATACAATAAAATAAAATTATCACATTTAAAATATTTTTAACGTTTACATAACAACGTTAAAATGGTTTTAAAAATATAGTCAACACTAGTTTTTAATAAATATAAATATAATAACATTAAAAGTTTAAAATACGTATTTTTTTCTATGACCCCCCTACCATAGTGTAATATTAGTTATTACTCTATGCCCCATACACAACAGAAAAATGAAAAAATCCACTCCTGATTTATATAAACGGGTGAATATCCAATATCGTAATACTTCAAGTCTTTAAACGATCATAAAAAATGACGAGAAAAACTTCTTTTTTTTGTTATGGGTAGAAAAACGTATGACAAATCTTGTATTAAATTTTCTAATTGTAGATATAAAAAGTAAATGCTACCTATGCATTTCTAACTTCAAAATTATTTTAAAAGTATTTGGATTTTTACAATTTTACAAATTTTGTTAAAATTCTAACTTTAATTCTTATTACAACAGAATATTGAGGCTATACATTTTTAATAATTAAAAAATTAATAACTCATGAAGAATCTTGCATTAAAAAAAACATTCATTATTGTAAAACTAAAAATTCATTTATTCATTGATTCGCTCAAAATCTAAAATTATATTCTTAAATAAAAATTTTGTAATATCTGGTGCTTTTTTAATTAATTAATTAATTTTAATAGTTTGATATAGAAAAATCAAAACAAGATGTGGAATTAGAACTATGGCTGGCATATTGTTATTTTCATTTAGGTGATTATAATAACGCAATGCTTATTTACAAAAGTCATAGCAAAAATTCAGGAATAAAACATTTGTTTGTCAATTTAGCTTGTTGCTATTTTTATTTAGGCATGTACCCAGAGGCTGAAGAAGTAAGTAATATATTTTAGTTTAAATTATACTAACTATTAAAATAATTATTGTTGACCGTTTCTATAAGGTATTAGGCAAGTCCGATATTTCAGACGTAAAAATTAGATTGCAATTTCATTTATCACATAAACAAGGTGATGAAAAAAAGCTCATGGAATATCATGAACTTTTAGCAGATGTGGTTGAAGATCAACTATCATTAGCAGCTATACATTATCTTAGATCGCATTATCAAGAAGCTATTGATATATATAAAAAGTTAATGATAAATAATCGGTAATTATAAATTCAATCCTAGTTAATAGTAGTTAAAATATAGACATATAACTGAATGTCTGAATACCTCAACCTATCTAAGATACCTATAAATAGAGTATAAGTATCTAAAATATTGTAAACACAGAACATATTATAATACATTTTCACAGCCATAAATAATTTCTATGTAGGTATCAATAAATTTCATCACTAAATTTATCATTAGAAAATTTGTACCTCATGCTTACAAATTATTAAATTATGTTTGACATTGTGGTATCTTTATAGTTATTTATAAATTAAATCCTTCTTAACCGCTCTATATTATTTCATCCTCAAATCATATTTGGAAGACAGATATTTTTATGTAAAACACAGTAACTTAATGTAACCTTATTTACCACGAATGGTAGTCAAATGATTTGGTTATGGAAGGAGTGGGTGGCTGATTTTTTTAATATGCACTGTTTAACCATTATAGATATAATTTATGGTAATGATTAATATACAAACTTTATTTATAAACTTTTAAATAACAATTTTTTTACAAAATTACCTATATAAATCTATTTTCTTATATTTTTTTCCTATTTCATTCGGCACTTTGTTATTCGTTATTTACTACTTATATATTACATAGGATTATTATTATCCCGTGATAATTGAGACGATTCTATAGAATAATATAATTATACAATTTACATAGATATATTAATTTATATGTATATATAAATATAATATATATATATATATATTTACCTTACTAACTGGAAAAAAATTTCGGAGGGTCAACATTTTTTTAAATATCTAGAATCTAAATACTATTTATTATATTATTTACCACAAACACAATTTTAATAACTTACGCGTAACGCTGATAAAACATTAATTCTACTAGCGTCAATAAAGATTTTTTTATTGTATAAGTACATAATTTTGACTTGATTTCCATTTGGATTTAGTAATGAAAAATTAAACTGAATAATTCAAGTAAATTTCACTTAAAATTCAAATTCAGTCCCAAAATTGGCATGTTCATTTATACAACACTGTTGAAGTTACTATATTTGGTTGTTATGTATAGCATAGTGTTGTATCGTCAAATATTCAACCGCTGTAGGTCTATAGGAGTATAATAAATTGTATAAACGTATAGACTATATAGGACATAAGTATTACATTCTGATGATTATTATGTAGTGTATAATTATTATAATAAGCGGCTTATGATAGTAGGTAGTTAATAAGTTTAATACCCTTATTAAGTTACTCGTTATGCATAAGGAATGTCTAGTAATTTATTATATTTACAGACATTTTTTGGCACTGAATGTTTATATGGCTCTATGTTATTATAAACTAGATTTTTATGACGTATCTCAAGAAATTTTAGATGTTTATATGAAAAAATATCCAGATTCTATGATATTAACTAATTTAAAAGCTTGTAATTTGTATAAATTATATGATGGTAAAGCTGCTGAATCGGAATTGAAAAATCTTATTGTGAGTTAAACAATGTTAATGAAGTAACTTTTCTTGTTAATAAATAATTATTTAAAAAAAATATATATTAATTATTTTGTTACTTAACACCATGAAAAATAAAAGGCGAGAAGATCATCAACATTCAAGTTTTGTGAAGATTTGATTAAACATAACATGGTTGTTTTCCGCGAAGGAGAAGGTGCTTTACAAGTGCTGCCAGCGCTTGTTGATATCCTTCCAGAAGCACGTCTTAATTTGGTAATATATTATTTGAAGCAAGGAGAAAATGAAGAAGCCTATGAGTTAATCAAAGATTTGGAACCAGCTATTCCCCAAGAATATATCTTAAAAGCTATTGTTAATGTAGTTGTTGGTCAAGAAAAAGGAGATGTAAAAAAATAAAATGATCATTAAGGAATTATTAAAAAAATACCTGAAGTAAATTTTTTATTCATATTTTTAGACTAAGCAAATCGATAATGGACAGAGTTTATTCAATATGGTGGGAAGTAGTTCCAGTGAATGTGACACAATACCAGGTCGACAATGCATGGCTTCCTCTTTATTTTTAGAAGGGCGTTATGACGAAGTTAGCTTATATTTAAGTTCAATAAAGAGCTATTTCTCCAATGACGATAGTTTTAATTTTAATTTTGCTCAGGTATTTTTATCAACTATATTATCTATTTATCTATGAATTCAATATCTAAATAAGTAATAATAAATAACATTATATAAAATATTTATATATTAAACATACCTAGGTTAAATTATCGCTAGGTGAGTACAAGGAAGCAGAAGAGATGTATTTACAAGTAAAAAGCAACAAAATACGAGATAGTTTCATTTACATAAACCATTTAACACATTGTTGTAAGTTTTCAATAAAATATTTTTATTACCTATAGGCTATTGGGCAGGGGCCAGGTATGGCAAATCCATGGGCCATGGCACGTGAAAAATTAAAATATTTTCACTACCTACCTAGTATCTATATAATAAGTAAAAATATTTTGAGAATACGGCTTTTATCAGCCAATATTAAATATAATATTTTTCATGGCATACTCGAAAAAAAAAAAAGGTAATTTTGGGTAGTGTTCAAAAGATTTGCCACCCCTGCTATAGGCTAACCTCGTATATATTATGCGTAACACTGAAATTTAGTACCCATATTAGGCTAGATCTGTAAGTTCGGACAAAAATATTGAGGAATTATGAATTCCGCCAAAATTACCTATTTAGGAAAAAGATTTGTATTTATTCCACCGGTTACTGTTTATCCCCCCTCCCATCTTTTTAGGTATATGTATTTTAAAATATATAATCCTACATAATATACTATAAATATAATAATACAATATTATAATAATTGTATAATTCAAAGTTTTAAGTGTTATTGTTTATTTGTAAAATAATAATAGCATATTAATTTTTGTTTAGTTATTATGAATAAAAAGTCACAGTCAGCATGGGATTTATATTTGAAAATTGAAAATTCACAAGATTCATTGATAATATTGCAGTCGATCGCAAATGATTGTTATAAAACTAATCAATTTTGGCAATCAGCTAAAGCATTTGATATGCTCGAAAGATTAGATTTATTACCTGAATATTGGGAGGGAAAACGAGGAGCTTGTGCCGGCATATTTCAACAAATTGTTCTTGGCAATCAACCACAGTACGTTTCAATTGCTAAAAAATATCTTATAATTTTTTAATAAAACTACAAAATATTGTGTTAATCTTAATACCAGTGGCGTAATTAGATTAACTATAATCCTCTCATTCTGAAATTTGAATCGTATGTAGCATCCTTTCCTCTGCAGAATTTTGTCATAAGTAAAATCGTTATGTGGTGTCTATAAACACATTTCAAAATAACTAGGAATAACAAGTAAATAATAACATTTTTATTTTAATATAGAGATCAAATAGCTGATGTTATACATTTATTAAGAAACTCGGCAAATTCTCAAGTTGAACAAATGATAAAAATGATGAAGAAATGGGCGAAAAATAACAAAATAGTTGTTTAGCTTTATTTGTAATTTATTACTAATACTAAATTACCTGAATAAGTATAGGTAGGTACTTAAAAATATTACACATATTAACGTCATTGTGACAAATGTGACATATTTTTACTATACACCTAGTACTCGTATATATACTCGTTGTCTATTACTTTTAAGTTTTAACTTTCTAGTATTAAAATACATATGTACACATAGAAAGTTATAATTAATAATATATACTATTCAATTTATACAAGTATACGACCACGACCATATATCTATTATATTTGTGTAATTGTGTCGATATAAACTACAAATGATTATAAATGCTAAATGCTAATTGCATATTATGTGTTATGTTTTATGTATATTATATAGTGTATACTGTATATCTGTATAATTGTATAAATACTGTGTATAGTTAGATTAAGTTACTAAGTCTTGAAGTCTAGGCCATTGATGAGAACAAAATCTTGGTTATGAATTCAGAATTCAAATATTTTTATAATGACTACCTTTATATTGTGTTATCATCAAAATTAATTGGCAATATGTTGTATATATGTTTATATATTTGGCATAGTCAAAGAGTACTGTAAAGACTAAAGAGGGTTGCATATTGCTCCCTGAAATTATCAGAAATTAAAAATGTTTTTAGTGTTCAATGAACACATTTAGGAAGATGCTGTAAACATGCATTAATATTATAATTTGTATATTCAGATAAATTGTCGTAGCAAAACTGCATAAGTCTAAGATGTTATGTATCCACAGCATAATTACAAAATTATATACTAAACTAATGAAGGATTTTATATACGGTTAGTGCATTGAGCTATTGAACATTTGTTTTAACAAATTATAAGCTCCACTCATGTCTCATCTACACGTTAAAAAACTTGGTTTGACACTAACGGGCCCGGCGGGCCCTCATTAGGTAGGTAGGTACAGAGTTAAAAATACATCAATTACCATAAAGGTATAATTTCAGTTTAGCTACCAAGCGATTTTTTTTCTGAAACATGTACTTTAACGAGTTAAGAGTGATGGTGCCAAAAAAAATTGGGCAAATAATTATTTTGGGAGTTATATCCTTCCAAAGTTTATGATTTTACGTTTTTACCTATGTTGGGAAAACTACTCTAAAGCCACTCTGAGGACCTCAAGTTTGCAACCGGAGCTGGTGGGCGAAGCTTCCACTATAAATATACTTATGTTACTTTAACAGGCCATCGAGTCTGGTGACCGGAGTTGGTAGGCGAAAGACGAAGGGAAGTTAGCTTATCCATCTGTCCAACCATACGAAATGATAAATATAATATATATATATATATATATAGCAAAAGAAAAAAAATTAGAATAATAATGAAGGTAGCTATCTACCTACATAAATTATGTATAAGTAAACATCAGAAGAAATCTAAACATATTATTCGTTTAGACTTAGTGTGGGAATTATCATACACATTTTTAATTTTTTATCATAAATAATATAAACAGCAAAACTAATATTAATATAATTATATTGATTGTCCTAAGATTGAAAAATTAAAGAAAATTATTGATTTTTAAAAAATATCCCGTATTCCGTATTACCCAATGTATAAATTTACGACATTGGTGTATAGTGCATGAATAAAACAAATTTAGCCTCAAACGTATATTATATTTATATAAACTAAAACAGTTAAGCTGTATTTTAAAGCGACTAACACAAGGGTTATTGGTTAGTGATGTGCTCAATACCTAGATGATATAAAGTGTAGGAACTTGATCATCTGACAGTCAATGGCGTAGCCAGCAGGTAGGCCCGGGCCTACCCACTTTTCTCCAAGAATGAAAGTTTTATATTATCATGTTTTTTATTAAATAAAAATATTCATTGATAATCCTTATTCTATCAAAATATCGGACCTACCCAAGAAAAATTGTCTAGCCAGGAAAGGGGCTGAGGGGGCTACAGCCCTCCCTGAAATTTTAAGAAAATTGAAAAATTATTTTAATGGTCTATGAAAAACGCTATACAAAAGTCTTAATAAATTGTATTTTACTGATTTTAAATTGTCATAGCTTTTTTTATTTGTTATATATTAATAATGCTTCGGCATCATTCAGTATGTTACACTTATAAAAGAACCTATGGTAAACCACCGCTGTGAAAAAATTGATAGCCTCCACCAAAGAAAAATCCTGGCTACGCCACTGTCATCAGATCATGTTGACTGATGATATGGAGATCTAATCTCTGCATGAATAAGTAGAGTAATTAGTAAGTAATATAACTCTGTCTCTATGACTCCTACACCAAGGCATAAATTATATCAAAACTTTATACTGAAAAGCAACCAAATTTATAGATAGGTAGTACTTATATACAACTGTGTTACCTAGACGTTCGAGTTTCGACTGTGATGACTACTATTTATATACTATTTTTATATTTTCATTTATTGTTGGTACTATTTTTTTTTTTTTTTTTTAAGATAATATGACATGATAAATGATAATATCATTATCATATACATGAAGATTAGAGAGTAGAGATACCTCTAGTAGTCTGACTAGTCTTCACTACTATTAGAGTAATATTACTCTATGAGTCTTCATGATCTTATAATTTTAAATTTACCTACTATCAATAATCATTATTACAGTATCATCTTATTTCTATAATTCGACTATTAATTAAATATTTAAATTAAAATTAAATCTTTAGCATTACCTAATAGTAAGTACTAAATCATTAGTTGATTTTTTTTTTTAATAATGTGCAATGTGGATTCATTAATTTCTGAGATGGAAAAATTGTTGGTATCTGGTAGAGAGGACTGTAATATCCAAGACATTATAGGTAACTTTTCAAATTTGTCAATAATTATACATTTATATAAACTACTTTAGTAATATTAAATACTAAATTGCTTATTTTAGTGAACATAATACAAAAAATTCTATTTAAGGTGATAACATTGGATATTGGCAGAGGTTGTTTTGATTCTATTAACTGGTTAATTGTATTATACATACACTTAAAAAATAGAAAAGAAACTATCAATTTTAGATTGAACTTGAGTGTCTTCTAATTTCATATTTTTATTAGCCTAAATTGAAAACCCATTCATGTATGTGATAATTATTATGTATATGTAGTACAATTGTTATACTCCATAATCCATATTCAACAAGTTACTTACACTTTTTTTTAATTTTGTTCTAAGTAGGCCGGGAAGTTTCTTTTTGTATACATTTTTAAGTTATCTAACATTGTGATTAACTCTTTTATTGATCAGTCTTCCCGTTTTCCTGGCGTTTAAAAGAAATATTTGAACAAAAACTATAACAAACTGAACAACATACCTATTATGTATCATTAACTTAACGATGCAACGTACAACAATATACTGATTAGCTGTAAAATAATAAATTAAAGCACCCTTGTTATAGACTGTGATAAGCTTTGCAGTATTATACCTACTAGACACCCCAGAGAGGGTGAATGTATCTTAAAGTTTATATATATAATATCTTCTGCATGTTTACATTGCAGAGGCCATGTAATAATAAATTTGGTCAGGTATTCTTGATAGTACACTTTGATGTATTTAAATCCATTATTCGGGTTTGATTACTTGTTAATCAAATTCATTTGACACCAGAAATTCATTTTTTTATGCTTCAGATATTTTCAAGTATAAATTTATAGCTTCCACATTTTTATATATTTTTTTTAGCATATCATTTATTTGATCTCTAATATTATGGACTAGGTATTGCAAAATGAGCTGTGTGTGTATCAAAAAATTTGTCATTATATACATACCTAATATTAAATTTCTTTCACTGGATAAATGAGTTAGCCTTCATTCCCAATACAGAGATCATCAAAATATCAAATCATTTTAATTTCCAATAATGGATTGATTTTTTGACAACGATTCTTTTTGCTTCCTTTATTTTTTGTAAATAAGTGTATAAATTGCACGTGTTAAACAAAATATACTACTAGAATACTTATTTTTAATTATTGGATTTAAAATTTCATAAAACTTTTCAATATTGTCATATTTAAATTAAATTAAACAAAATAATATCAATAAATTAAAAAATTACATTAGTTAATCACAATTCAAAATAAACAGTATGTGTACAAGTGCACAACACATTATACAGTAATGTAATTTAGGATACTAATACGTAAAATCCAAACAGAAAGAGGAACCTAATAAAACTATAAATCTGAGCGATAACATAATTAATAATCGCTTGAAATACTTGAGTATATTATGTAAAAATAATCAGCTTTTACTAACTCTATTTGTACATCCTAAGATATACACAACGTATTTAGTAAAAGTTCAAATAAAATTATAATTTTCAGTATTTACTGAGTATTAACAGTAAATCCTAGTATTTTTTATTTTTTTTTTATTTTATTTATTAAAGCTATCAATACAAAATTATTACAGCTTAAAGGTCCCCACACACTGCAGTGGCAGCGGTAAAATTGTGTCTAGACTCATTTTAACGCTACCGCCACCATCACCGCTACCGCTGCAGTGTATGGGCACCTTAACAGTTACAAATAAAGATTTAAATCCTAGCATTAATTAATAAAACCTTGCTTTAGGCTAGGATCACACTAAGCGTTTTGTCGATTGCCGACCAAGAGGAGCCGAACCGCAACACTCAAAATAAAATAGGTTTAAGTATTAAAACATATTATCAATGCCAGACTAGACCGATTTGCGGAACTGTATAAAACCATCAGGAAGTAATTGCAACATGTTGCGATCGAATCGACAAAACGCATAGTATGATCCTGGCCTTACCTAATAATCAGGTATTTATAGTATCATATTTATGAATAAGTAATAGTAATATTTGTCAATTACTATCTATTTAATTTTTATTAGGTTTTTAAGTTTAATAGATTTATTGTTTTACTAACAAATTAATTATCAAGAATTAATAAAATTCCTAAAAAATAAGTTAATCTAGAATTTTGATTTTCATGGTAAATTTAATATTACACTTCTTCATTGTTTATATATTTTTAATGATTTCAGGAGATTCTGCAGGTAAAAATATTGATGATTTGTTGATTGAAGCTGATAAAATAATTGGTGAAACACTTCCTTTCTTTCAAACATATTCAAATACAAATAAAGTTAAATCATCAAAGGAATGTAAAAGTATACCAAACGATGCTAAAATTATATTAACGCAGCCTCAATTTAAAAGGAATGATACAAAAAAAGTTATTTTTAATTTGAAAAATAATTCTCCAAGTATTTCAATTCCAGAGAAACATTCGAAAACATCAGAAACTTATGGTTTGTGTTAAAAATATAATATTAGAAAGTATGGTTAAAAACAGGCATGTCAAACATGTGGCCCTTAGCTCAGTTTTTTTTTACGGCCTATGGCTTTCAATATTAATGGGCAAAAAAAAAATAGAATTAAAATAAAACATAAGTTATGATAACCTAACATTATTAAAATATCAAGATTTAAAATGATTAAAATAAAAAAAAACAAATTCAATTAGGTGATTTTTACAAATTTGTACCAGTATGATATATAGGAAAAGTAGAAATTCGTAAATTTACATGTACATTTATTTCAATGTTTAGTAGTACTTATCAATGTGAGATTGTGAGCAACTATTTTCATTAATGATCAGTAATTAATCACCTGTTAGATCTTAGATCAGATAGAATGGATAGATCCAGATTAACTGACACACATCTAATATCTAAATTCAGTATTATAAGTGACTTTTTCCAATAATATTTTCTCGTGAAATTGAAAAATTGGTGAGACAAAAGAGATAGTCAAATATAGTCCAAAAAGAATTAATTTTTTATTTATTTATTTAAATAACACCTAATTCTTAACTATAATAAAATGTTTTTTTTTTTTAAATATTGGTGTAATTATTTTGTAAGTAGTTGTTTTTTTTCGAATTTTTTGTTTTTTTTTAGTATCTGCTGTTTTGGTTAAGAATAAAATAGAAAAATATTATATGAAATATATTTTTTTTTTTTTCATTAAATTTTTATGTGCGGCCCTTATAGTAAACTATCCAATATAGTTTGCCGACTTGATACTTTGAGTTGGACATGCCTAGTTTAAAAGATATAATTAACTGTGTTGAGAAACCTAATGTTGTTGGGCCTTATCATTAACTGTTTTTATTTTTTTTCAAAAATCCAATTTTATCCTAATTTATTTTTTTCTTAATCATAACTGTTTTAAAGATCTCCTTAATACATAATTATTATTCAATTTAATATAAAACATATTATATTTTTGTTTTTATATTATTTAATTTATGAAATATCAAATATTACTCATTTATTTCAGTATATTTTAAATGTTCAATATTATTAATTTCTTTCAACACGTTTGCTTTTGTTAGCTAGTACTTATATTTAAGCTATTTAATTAATTATACATTGTATACAAATTATTGGTATACTGTATAGTTTGATTTTGATATCCTTTTTCTATTTAAGTACTTAATAATATTTTTATTAGGAAAATAATTTTAAAAAGAAATTTGTTGCCAAATCATTCATGAATTATCAAAAAATGTAACATAATAAATGTGTTAAATTATCATATAAATATAAATGTATTAAAGTTCAGGTAGAGGATTAACTATTAGGGGAATAGAATACAATACATACAGACAAACATTACAAGACAACTTACTATCAACTTGTATCTTATTTAGGTCTTAGAATTAAGAATATTTGTATAATTTTAAGGTATAAAATAAATCAAAATTTAACTAATAAATATTAATTATATTTATAGGAAAATTAACTATAAATAAGCATATTAAAGAAGAGGAAAGAAAAAACCATAATATGCAATCTCCATCGTTAAAAAAATGTACAGCTGAGCTAAAAGTAAGCTTATAATTTTATACATTATTACTTTTCTGAACCTATTTCATTAGCTAGTGTTGAGACTGCTGCAAATGCTTCTTTTCCAGTAGATAATATTTCAGATGGTGGTAAGATAAATCCATATTTTCCTGTATCTTTCAATTCTACAGTGTATGCATATTTAATTTTTGCAACTCCTTTAGCCCAATCATCAGATGCACCTAAAAATTTTTAAAAGTGCATTGTATTGTATTTATTAAGAAATAAGTGCATACTATATCTACTAATAAGAAACTTGTATTACTGAAATAATAGAAATATTATTTGATTCTTATAAAATCTTCACCATTTTTATACAAATTTCTAACTAGTAAAGTTTATATCGAATATTTTTTTACATGGGTTAGTAACTGATTTCTATGTTTTAATATACCATACACAAAATTAAATAGGTATATATGGTTTATATGGTAATGTATGTACATAAGTGTAATCATTTAACTTTTATAGACATTTAGTGGATGGTGTTATCTTTAAACCCAAAACTGTAAATAAATAAATAATATTTATTAAATTTTATGTACCTGCTGCTGGGTATAAAAGTGTTGCACTATTTCCGACAGTATACTCGTTTGATGTAGCCTTTTTGATAGCTGTAGCCATAGCTTGACCTACACGGTGTACTTCTTTGTGATCCGATGGTACCCGTTTGGCATAGCCCCATGGATATAAGATATATTGTCCATAACTATGGAACGTCAGAAATCCCTAAACAATACGTATATTTAGTCTATAAGTTAAGTTTAGTTATAACTATAATAATTTCAAAATCAAAAATATTCTATATACTTTAAATTTATTTGGATTTTTCATAATATACTGAACCACTGCTTGGGTTTCACGTTCAGAACTAGCTTTTACTCCTCTGTATATTTCTGCACATGAGTATTTACTAGCACCACTCTCCCCCCAGTGATAATCCCAGTTACGATTCAAATCTGCTCCTATACACGAATTCGCTGATTGCTTGTTTCGGTTTTTTCGCCATAAGCGTTCCTTTTCATGTGAATATTTGTAACTAAATAATAATAATATATTTATTTTTTGTTAAATTATAAAGTTATATTATTAATACTGACCCATCAGGATTTAAAATTGGTATTATGTGAAATTCAATATTTTTCATATAAGATTCCAGTGAGTCTCTGTTATATACCAATTCATTTATTAAATATAACACTGAAGACACTGCAATCCATTCTCGAGCATGTATTCCTCCATCGATCCATATAGCTTTTACATCAGTTGCATTTTGATCTGGCTTAATTCGTATTACTCTTAGTGGGACATTCTCATATGATTTACCGATAGTTTCAATTTCTACTATATCTGGATATTCTTGAGATAAGTAATCAATATATTTATATATATCATGTATCTTATGGTAACGTTCAAATGTCAAATTATGTCCTAAAATCATTTTTAATTTAACTTATTTCTTTGTACATTTATAAAACACAAATTAATATTATATTAACTTATATTTTAACAGCATAGTTATTATTTATTTATAAATTTCAACCTTGTCTTCCAGATAATTCTGATTCATCTTCATTTATCGGAGGATTTTCTTCATTGATTGCTCTTTGTATGTCATCAATAAAAACATCAAATAATAATGATCCATTTTTCAGTGTGTTTTTTACAATTTCTGAATTGTCTTTTTTCACCATTATATCTACTGATGTAGTATTGGTAAACCATTTTTCAATCACTGAAAAATGTAATTAAATTAGTTAAATTATTTATTAATGAAAAATTATATTTACTTACATCCTTGATTTTCTAGTTCCTTGATTTTTTTCCTTTGCTTAGAGTTCACTGTTTCAACTCTAAGTACTTGGTCTCCATTATAAGTTATTTTTTCTTCGACATCTTGATGTTGATCATTATTATCTAAACATATTGTTAATGTTGCTAAAGCTAAAAGTGTAATCACACAGTAAAGTACTCTGTAACAACCATCCATTTCGAACAACTAAATGAGGATAAACTAAATTAATTCTTGACCACAGGGAACTCTTTAATGTACCTATACAGAAACCGGTACTGTACTATGATCCCAATCCAAGCCACACCTATTTGATATTTTATTAATACCACTGGTTATTGACCAAATTTTCTACCTTCCGACATAAACATGAATAGAATATTTTAAATCTTTTTGTTGTAAACCGTATATTGCATTGTATTTTAATGACTAAAATAATATAAAATTATGTTTGTAATATCTACAATAGATCTTTTCATACTAACAGCTATTAGTAACAATTGTATTTAATCAATTTAATTGAATCAATATAATGGCTTGTATTGATTTAATGAAAAAAAAAATTGTAAATGAAATAATTTCTAATTTTTAATAATTGTCAAGAGAAAACTTAATAATAAACTAAAAAATAATTAATATTTATAAGAAATGTAATAGGGTGAATGAATAGTGTTATTTGTTTTTATATTTTATTAGTATTGAAATTTATTTTGTAATTAAAATTAAAAATTTTTAAATATAACATTGATGAGATCATTTTTTTACTTAAACAAATTATATATATATATATTACAAAATTATTTGTATATTGGAATAACAAAAGGTTAAAAATATAATATGTTGACAGTTGACTGTGTCAATAACCCCTATAACCAGTTAATAAACCACATTCCAAGAAACCAGATGTCCACTGTACATACTAATGTTTGTAATTTATTGATTTGGAATACTTTGTGTATATAAATGGGTGTTTAATAATATAATATAGTAATATATTCATTTCTTTTATTATGTAGGTCATTAGTCAAGGTGAAGTATAATTTGTAATATTTCGAGCCTTCGAGGTGAATGTTAACTACTGTCTACTGAATGCATAACAAAGTGTATTCAAAATTTGAACATGTATATAAATAGAATGTACATATGTATAAATAATTTTTAGTTTAAAATCTGAGCTGTGTAATTTTATAATGATCTATTTTGTTAGTATGTGTATGATTATACAACTTCTTGTAGAAAAGTTCTTTAATTTTTAACTTCGATAACTTGAATGATATAAAAGTAACCCTACTGATCTAGTTGGTACTTTAAGGGTCAAAATTCAAAATTCCCAAAATAAAAAAAAAGAAGGAAAAAACTAGAATTTTGATAGATAACTAGTCTTTAATAAAAACGATTTTCTTTTAGGGTATAATTCCAAAACTAATAACTGTAGAGCCTAGATACTTGAAATGTTCACTACATTTTATATTTATATTTTCCATGCATGTTATAATTTTTATATTTTAAGCTAGTCATAAACTTTTTGATTTTTGATTTTTTTTTTTTATTATTTATAGAAAAGTATTTACTCAGTCAATAAAGTTGCAAATGTTTTAGAAGGTTCCTCATACGTTGTTATTATACCTATTTAAAAATATTAAAAAATTGTAAGCAAGTAACGCTTTGTTGTACATTAGGTTCAAGAAGAACTTTTCATTGAGTAAATCACTATAATAGATTTCTTTAAATTTTAATTCAATGGTTACATTGCATTTGATGAAAAACAATACAGAATTAAGACTGTCTATATTTTGTTAACCATAGTTACAAAACAATTATTTTAATAATAATATTTGATTTGTGTAAAAATCCCCATTTTTCCTATTTTTTTTTATATTTTCCAAATTATAAAAAAAGTACTAGGAAATTTAATTTTGACCTCTATAAAGTCAAATTAGATCCAATTTTCTATCTAAATTCACTCTTAAAATTAAAATCCACTTTCTTCTAATACTTGAACATTTTTAAAGTATTTTAATACAATAACAAAATTCATAAAAATTATGAAAATTTGTAAATTATTTTATAAAGATGTTCAATTTACTTAGAAAGCTAAGGTTTTAGGTCATAACTCATAAGTAATACATGCTGAAATTAAAAAATCTAAAAATAATATATTAAACATTATTTTTCATAAGCATTTTATATTTAAATACAGACAAAATTATATATTGAAATTAAGAATACATCATATATTATTTTTTTGTACCTAATTCAAAAATATTTTTGTGAGATTTGAAACTTCCATGTATATTATCATATTTTATTGACTCAGAAGTTAATAATATTAATATATAAAATATTTATGTATATAAATTATTATAATAATTGTATATTAATAATACAAATAATGCAATATTTTTGGTAATAATTATATGAATTTACCGTTATATGAATAGTAAAAATTTACCTTAAGAAGATGTTTATAACCCCGCATAATATATTGTATATATGACTTAATCTTACAAATGTATAACATTTAAACACAGCAAATTTGCATTCAGGGAAATCAATTTTATGCTGTTAGCTAATAATAGCTTAATATTAGAGTCAAATTATGTAATATCAAACATAAAATATAATATAATATTATTCAAGGCATTTCTTAGGCTTTTATGATATTTTAATTTTAAAGTAACTTACAATTATTTTTAAAGTATTAATGTTTTACATAACTATAACTCACTTAAAAATTAATACATCAATAAATGCTTTTGAAATTTAATTGATAATACTATAACTTTAGAGTTTCACAATAAGTAAATTGACTCTAACATTAAAGCTAACAGCATAAAATTTATTCTGCTGAATACAAATTCACTGTGTTTTACGTTCATAAAATGTAGACAACACATGTAGGTGTAATTTTCTCTTAATGACAATATTAAAAATATATCATAAATTATAGGCACTATGTATTATAGCAGAAAATCTTTGTTAAGAATCCTTTTTCGCATACAATGATTAATCATTGAATTCAAAATGAACTCATACTTTACAGTAACTCATTACTCAGTTAATATTGACAAGGGAATTTCAACACTTACTGCAGAATAGAGTAGTTACCTATTTTTTTCTCTTTTTATTCATAATTGAAATAAAATAATATAAGATTTGAAATTTTTTTTTATTAATTAATATTAAATTAACTGATTAATACTTAATATCAAAACTTAAAATGACATTAAATCATAAAAATAAATTATTTTATTCTTTTACTCCCCGGTTAGGTTAGTAATCCCTAAGAGTCGGATCATTTTTATTTAATTGTGTTGATTTAATTTGTAAATACAAAATTGTTTCTATAATTTCAAATATCAATATTGTGTGAAAACATATATCAAATCGAAAAACTACAACTGATAGTTTATAATAATTTATAGGTTCACTTTAATAATTTATTTTTACATCTCAAGTAGAACAAAAATGCTTAAATGCTTAGGTTAAACAGAATGTATGTGTTTTGTACCTGTAATTTATCATTTTATTTTGAAGCAGAGAATTTGCTACAATTTTCAATTTTAATTATGGGTTTTGGTATTAAATTTGATCTAGTTGTTGTGTTTTGAAGTTTATGGATCAAAAATATTAATGAAATTATCAGTACAAAAAGATAAATAATATGTAATGTTTCTTAATATGTAATTGGAAAACAACTATCAAACAACAGCAGGAAAGAGAAAGTACCTACACTTGAAGTCAAATTGAAAAAAAAATCCATTTGTAGAATTGAAATTTTTACTAAATATGTATAAATTTAAGCATTTTCTAGACTTAACATAATTTTTTTTAAAGATTTTTAGCTTCTAAAATCATTAAAACCTAATTCCTAAAATATATAAATGTATTATATAATAAAACATTATTATATCTGTTTTGTGTGCACTTTTATCAAGCTAAATATTTATTATTTATATATGTCTTAGATTCTTGATCCTGACATAAAATTTATAAAATCTCATTTCGAAGTAAGTTCATCTATGTTGGAAAATCACAATCGGCTACAAATTATGTGTAACAGACATGATAAATTTGCTAATAATAGTAAAACACAGGACCAAATTAATAAATTAAAAATGGAAGAGGAATTAAAATATTATAAAGTAAATGAAACGTCATATTATAATATAATATGTATTTATTTTTTACACTTTATCAATTTTTTTCAGTTAAAAAATAACGAGCTTGAAAAAAATCTTATGTTTAAAGAACAAGAAATTCACAATTTGGAAAAACGTTATCAGCAATTAAGTCAGTATTGTGAATCTTTTTTGAAAAAAAATGTAAGTTATATTAATATGTAATATCATTAATGATTTTTTATACTTATTAAATGTGAAGCTCAAAACTAAAGGACCTGAAAAGTATTATTATACTGTTTACAATTTATTACGACATAAAATATCATACTAGATTATTAGTAGTTTATTAAATTTGTTAAAATAATTAATTGTGTTTTATATAATTATATTGTTAATAGTTTAGTAGGTAACTTTCCCATCAACAAAAAAATAGATGAAATAGGAACCTATATAATTGAACATTTACTAAACATGTAGTTAATATTTTATACTTAAGATATAATTAAATAACCTTTGTTTAGAAAAAAATAACCATTGCTATTATTTTTATTTTCTGTTTTAGATCGAAGAGACATTAAAAAGTTATGATTTTCAATTAAATGAACTAATTGAACGCAATATGACTAGAGAATCACAGTTACATATTATAATTGGTAATCTCCTTGAAGAAATAGGACAATCACATATTCAGTGCAATATAAAACTATCAGAAAAAAATAAACAAATACGCAATTATCTTGATCAAATAGAAACAATACTTGATAATGTTTATAAATTTAAAAATATTAATAGAAAAATATAATATTTATAAATATATCAATACCATATTGACATGACAATCATTTAAAAAAAGAATTTTTACATTTTGTGTGAACAGATGAGTTGTGAACACATTCAAAGATGGAGTATGATCAAGTAAGAAATTGTGTTTTTAAATTTAATATCCTATTATTATTTATTGCATTTACTATTCAGTATTCATGTACCTAAGCCTATATATAATATATTTATTGATTATAAATTATAATATATTTAAAATCTATATTCCGGTTGCTAAATAAGTAAATTTAGTTTTTGCAAAATAATAAATTATGTTATACATTATGTTTTCTTATATAATATAGGTAATACCAATAAGATATAGTTGATAATAGGTTCAAAAATTAAAACACAAATATAGTTGTTCTAGAAGAAAAATGTAATCATATATTCATTATTTCATTAATATTGTTGATACATTTTTCATAATACTTATACTAAGTGTTCACTAACATATTCTTTTAATTAGTAATTCTGATTACTTAATGTTTTTACTGTGCATTCCAAAATAGTAAAGTCCGAGAACACCAATTGCTGATTGAACAAAATTTGAGAATGGCCTAAAAAATATGTACATTTAATTATGATATAATATAATATTCCAATATTAATAGATATATTTACCACGAAGACGCTTCGTCTTTGTCTTTAATGACAACCATACCATTCTATAAACATATGTATTGATAAATATTTTAAATTTATTTATTACTTCTGTATAAATATTTTCGAGTTCCTACCTGTCTGGTGTGCTCTGTCCTGCTTCTTTTGTCTGTGTTATCTCGGTTTATTTGCACATCATATTGTCTATCTCTTACTTCGCGTCTAAAAATTCTTTCATCAGAACGATGTTCCAAAATCTTTCTACCATTTCGTTCCAAAGCTCGTTGGGGAAGAATACCTCTTATATCAATATCTCTCTCTCTTGCATTTCGAATTCGTTCCCGACGGATATTAGGCAATGATTCCGATCTTGTCAATCGGCCCTTTCTTTTATCGTCAATTCTAACCCAAACTCTGCGCTCTTGTTCTTTCCCGTCCACAATAATCCTACGTCTCTCGGATCGTATGTTCAAATTTCGAGTCCTGTACGTATCTCTAATGTAATAGTTGTCTGTAGGATTAAATTTGCATTGATCGGTCTCGTTTGAAATCGTCACCAATTCCTTGTTTGATATTTTTCGATAAACATTACTGCAAATAAATAACATGATTATTTATTGGTGCACTTTTCTTAGTTGATTTTAATTATTTTGTGGCACTTCAAAAAATACCTTATTGCAAAGAACGTATTATTTATTTATCTTTCTAACCCTCGTGCAACTTAGCATATTTCAATATTTACGTTAATCAGAATATTCAGAAAGGTCTTATGTTGGTAGCTTTAATATTAGTGTGAATTACTCTATATCAAACTCAGAGACGTATTTAGGAATTTTGCGCCTCAGGTGAGGTAGGCACTTTTTTATCACCCAAATAACCTAGGTACTGTATTAAATCTAAATCCTCTCCAAAATTTTACCACCCGGGGCCCAAGCCACCCTGACCCCCTAAATACGTCACTAATCAAACTTAGTACTAGGAACATTATCTTCTATGTTTCTAGTACCTATTAAGTGTCTGTATAAATTTGAATTAAACTGTTAAAAAATTAAATAAACTTTTCGTAATACCAATAATAATATAAATTTTCTTTTTAGTAATATTTAATGAACATTTCATAAAATATACTTAGTGATATAGGCTACTGCTAGCTGACAGTTCTACTATTATTTAGGTTTAATATTATTAAATATATCTATAAATTAGACTGAAATTTGTGTAATAACATTTTCTTAAATTTATAATTTACGATTTTTTTGATTTTTTATTATTTATTTTGTTTAATACGGACCTTCATTAATTCGAACTACCTAGAGCCTTACAATTAGTCCGGATTAATGAGGTTTTACTGTACCTATATTAATTTATACAAGTATATTTCTTAATAGTTAATATATTATAAGATAATATTAAAAGACCAGACCCATAGAAAAAATTTAAAAATCGTCACTGGTTTAATTTAGTAAAATAACTGTTCTGATTCTTACTTAATTTAATTTACGTTAAATAGGTAGGTATTTTAAACGTTTAAGTTAATACTGTACATTTGAAATTATTTTATTTTTATAGGATAAACTGATAGATTTCAATGATTGAATAGTAAATATGATCAATTTTAAATAATATTATAACTGATCAAAAATTACTTACAAATTATTTTCCGAAATCGTGCACACGTTTGCATTCGAATATGAGCCAGGAAGAGCCAAGAAGAAAACGACGCCAACTACGATTGATAGAATCCTAAAAATATATCAATTGAAAGTGTTAATTAGTTTAACGATATTTATACAAGTTGTAAATAAATACTCGTATATGTGTATACATATAGTAATAATGTTATCGTGTTAAGATAAATCAAAACTGTACTATTGTATAAGAAATGTGAAAAAATACGAATATAAAATGCAAAATATATTTTTTGCTCCTAATCCTCGAACTTACGTCTTATTCATTTTGTGTAGCGACAACAGTGTTCTAAAGTCACAATACTCTCCTAGGGACTTCGACTGGGGCTTTTTATACCTAAATGATAGCTGTTAATTTTCCGGTTGCTTTCATAATATGATGATTGTTTTCCAACCCAACGGTCTGTATTTTATTCGTGATGTATAATGTTACCTATTTATTTTCAAACCCTTATCTGAATGAAACAAAAACCACTTATACTCACTTGAGATCAATTTAACCCAACACCATATCGTGATTCGTGGTGTATATTTTCCGAATCATTGCGTTCCGAGGTAGCTACACGTGCTATTTATTAGGACTTAGGTGTAATGTATTACACTATATTACATTGCTGCTCTGATTCATGTTATTACATGAGTAAAGGTATTAAATACGTTTGAATTAACATTGGATTAAATTCAATTTTTGTACCATATTTTTTTATCTTTTATGTCACTGCAATGTTTGATACAAAAATATATTTTATAATCTTTTAAACTCTAAAATGCAGTGTATTTCACGTATTTTGTGTAGCCAGAAGTTATAGTGCAGAATATTGTGATGTTCAACCACAGACCTTTTGCTTACTTCATATGAACTATATCCACCCCTTGTATTCTACCTCTATAGTGCCCAGAAGATAAATGTATATTTTGTAATGTTGATATAACTACATACATAGATATACAGCTCAACAATCTTTATTACTTGATATTTATTATTTTAGATTCTGAACGAAGTGATGAATGTATTGATTTTACAATGATGTGTGTTTTTTTTTGTGTCTGTGTTCAGCATAACTAGTCGAAATATACTCCAATTTCAAAGTTTGGGGGTGGTTTCCGATGTAAAAGTGAATATCCTTGGTGCATTATAGGTCAAAAGTAAACATTTTCCAACAGTTTTCTAAAACATCGATAAAAACAAAAAAAAAAAATGACGGAAAAACGGGAATTTTTACGCAAAACCAGTTTTCGACCAAATCGATTTTTTTATATGGTTGTAATTCAAAAACTAGTCTCTGTAAATAATTGAAATTTTCACTAAATGTTTTTGTCAGTGTTGTCAATATACAGTTAAATTTTCAAAAATGTTTGACTTTTTTGAGTTGTTATAGTCTTATAGACCAATTATTTATATGTAGATTGTAGGTCATAGAAATTTTAGATTTTCATGAGAATTTTTTTTTAAAGTGTCGATAAAAAAATTTTGAATGACCTAAAAAACTTGAAAATTTAATACAAGGTTCCTAATGAGCTGTTCTTATTGTAGTTAAAAAAAAAATTAAAAATCGTTGGTCACATTTTTTTTCATAAGCGTTTATAGTTCAAATTTTTACAAAATCTGTCGAAAACGCGAAAATTTGCAAATAATTTTGAAGTTGAAAAATCATAAAAATTATTGTGCTTATAACTAATGATTAAAAATACAACACTAAGTTTTCCATAAGTTTTCCTTCAAGTAGCTATAGAGAAAACTCGAATCATCATTATAGGAAAATGTTTAAGTGTGTTTGAATTTTAAATTTTTTCGAAATACCGTAACGATAACGATTTATCCTCAATCGTTTTTAAATATTTGTTATTATTCAAAAAGTATAAGTAGTATACTACTTATCTATAGATACTTGAAAATTTCACCAGTTATTTAGATTGGAGTTTTCTTTGCTTGATTTAATTTTCAAAATATTTTAACTTTTTTTGAGCTATTTAAAGACAACTGAAATTTTGATGTGTCTGTAAAAATTTTTTGGCCCTATCAAAGTACTTGAAAATTTAATGCAAAGTTCCTCATAAGTTATTCTTATAGTGATTAAAAAATCATAAGAATACATAGGCACAACTTTTTTTTATTAGTATTTGAAGTTCAAATATTGACAAAAATTTGCTTAATTCCTGAATATATGTAAATTATTTTGTAGGTACCTACCTATAATTCATAAAAATTTTGTATAAGTAGCTAAGAATTGAAAATTTAGTACAAGGTTTTTCATAAGTTAAGCCTACAATAATTATAAAAGAACTTACATTTTGGTGTATTCAGGCCATTTAAACATAAACCACCTTTTTCATCAACCACTGGAAATTATATCCTAAGCTGACAAATCATTTTCGTTCAGAATCGTTTTTCGTATACAATGATACTTATCATTGGATTCTAATTTAACACTCCTATAATATGTAATAGTGATCCACACGGCACCTAATGTACAGCAGCCAGCAAGGCGGTACCCACTTGGCACTTACCCGCATTTTTCCTTCACTCAGACTCCTTGTAAAAGAAACGTAAGCCTGTCAGAGTCCTTTAACTCAGGGATGGGCAACTCAAAGTAACTAGCGGGCCACTTTTAAGTACTTTAAAATCTAACGGGCCGTAGTGCATAGGAGAAAGCAAAAAAAAAAAAGAGTCCTTCAAATTTACTAACATTTATTTTTATTTATTTATAATTTATATTTTATATTAACAATTATCATTTAATGTGATACTTGAGGATGAGGTTTTTCAATAGACAATGTAGTAAAATCCACACAATTTGAAAATGTAGCACGGGCCAGATAAAAAAGGTACGCGGGCCGCCAGTTGCCCATCCCTGCTTTAACTATTAACGCTTTACCACAGGCACGTTCAATATCCTCGACAAAACTATAATAGTTATTTTAATAAAAATAACTATACCTAATAAATTCCAGTCAAGAAATATTTTATCCTTATCGTATTTATTTGATTCGAAAATAATTCATAAGAATTGCATTTTTTCCGACCAATATTCCATTTGAACCGTATTTTATCCAAAAAATATACATATTATATTATACATATACATATTATGTATATTTTTTTGTATCAGAAAAGGCTAATGGAAGGGGATTTAATAATTTTAATTTTTGCGCTAGGCAACACAAATTTTTAATTTTCTACTGCAAATTGCAATTTTAGCTGGGATGAAAATTTTATTACAAAAGTTTTAATCCAAAAATGATCAATCTTTTTAAGACCATGGCATAAATTATCCCCTGAACATCTATTGTGATTCGTGACCCATATGGTTTTACTTTTACAGGATCAATAAGTAGTTCTAAAAAATCAAAGTTTGTTTCTTACTTTTATTACTTAACACTTTATACAATAAATAAATATAGATTTTTTTTGCTATATAGATCCATAAATTCATTTTATTAAATATTAATAGTTAAAGCTAAGAAAATTAATTTCTGTGATCTGTCAGAAAAAAAGTTAAGATTTTTATTTCTTCAATCAAAAATAAAAATAAACAACAATATTTAGTTTAATTTGTGTAGTGATAATTAATTTCAATTAGTTGCCTTATCAACAGAATACTTATCCTCTACTCAACATATAGATCATAAAGCTAAAAACTTATCCACACCTAAAAGACAACACAAACTACTCAAACAAAATTGACCAAAGCATGGTCTTTTATGAAAAAACAAATAAGTAAAATATTAATTAAATAAAAATATAATATAAAATAAATAAGATATCAAAAGGTGTAAAAGTACGATTTACCTACACAGCGTCTTACAACCTTAAAATTTAAATTCTAATTTGACTTTAATTACAGACTACAAATCTGTAATTACATTATACTTAATCATCACAAATGCTGAAAGGTAAATAAATAGTTTGCATAGTTTACTTGATGTCTACTTTAGTAAGAAAACATTTTTAAATTTCTTTTGGTGAAGTAGGAATATAGATAGAATATAAAAAAATAACACATTAATATTAGGTAGGTATATAGTTCACAAAAATCTATAATATTTACATAGGTAGTGATGATAAAACTAAGTAGGTTTATAATAAATTAGAAATTATTATCATAGATATTTTATAAGTTAAATAAAAAATGTAACAGAACAAATCTAATGACAAGAAAAAACAACATGAATGAACAATTTTAACATAAAACATTTATATTATTAGATCTATTAGTAATTGGTATGGTATCTATTATTAATAAAAATTAGGTTCTTATATTATCATAAGATATTTAGTACACATCACTCATGCCTATAAATTAAGTATGAAAATAAACTTAATTTTTGGAACAAATTAAATTAGAAAATTGGAAATGTCACAAAAGTAAATTACATATAGATTTTTTTTATTACTAAGGAACTAGGTATTATAGTTATATAAATATATAAATATTGTAAATAAAATATGTTAATTTTTTATAGTTAAATTAATTAAAAAAATTGCATACAAATATATTCAAAATCATAGGTACTTGTGTTTTTCATTTATCTATAAACTACTAGCACAAAATTTTCAATTTTTAAATAAAAATTAACAATAAGTCAAACAATAAACACCAATCAATTACACATATACTCATTTTTTACCAATGTTTCCATCAAATAAATGTGATTTATATAATGTGTAAAATTATTTTTGATTTCACACATTTAAGTTACATAAAAAAATGGCATGTACTACCAATCAATAATTTTACTTACTAATCATACTTTTACTTGTGAATAACACAAAACACAATACGAAAATAAATACATAGAATTTGTTTATCCATTATTTTTTAGTCAACAACAAAATCATATTGTCATATGACAGTATTACAGCTAATAATAAGATTGAGTAGATATTTTAGTTTATTTAAAGTTACTTGCAAATAGAAAATGATCTATTCATTGGTAAGAAAAAATAAAATACAATACCTCTAATAGATAATAAGATTCATTGTTTCATTTGTTTTTTTTTTTTATATATATATATTTGATTATTAATAAAAATAAAAAGCAATATAATTTTGAAATTTGAACACAATTGTCTTATTTAAAAATAAATGAATAAATATTTCATATTGTTATATCAAAAAATGTAAAATTTTCAAAATTTGGTAGAATATACAAATATTATAATTTGTATATATTAGTGATAAAATATATTATATAGAATACTCCAGAAAATACACAATAATTAGTATAATATAATTTCAATAGACATTTTGTCTTGGAATGATTATAAACATATTACAATATAAAAGAAATACAAGTTATACTAAAATCATTACATTATTTTACTAGAAGTTTATATAATTACAAAAAATTATCTGTCCAATATAATCCTTACCAATACTATTTATTTAAAATCTGATTATACTCAAAAACAAAAGATTACTCTCTGAATTAAATATAAAATACACAATTAAATACAATTTATAATACACATTAAAATAAAATAAATAAATAAATAATAAAACATTTAAATAAACTATGGTTTTGTACGATTTAAGTTTTCACTATATACATATATAAATGGACTTAAATTAATATATTGGAACATAATTTCTCTAGTTACTTGGATACATACTGGATTTATACATTATTTATAAAATATACATTTATTTTGTTGTATAATATTTTATTCTTGTAAGAATAAAAGAGTGCGAAAAATCAATAATAAATAGTAAATACTAAAAAACAATTAAAATATACTATGGTCACAATGGAAATTAAGAATTTTATACTTGGTACATTATTTTCTTCATTTAATAGAAAAAAATGTATTTATTTTTAATGAACAGATTCTTTATCATCCAATATTATTCTTTTAAAACTAAAGAAATGGAATATAATGAGATAATAATTGAAATGTTGATAAAATTACTAAAACGTTAGTTCAAGAAGCCATTATTAAGTATATACTTTATATATTTAAAAAATAATGCTCTGTTTTCAAAATAAAAATTCACAAAATATTTAAAATAATAACGGCTGCTTTAGTGTTTATGGAGAATTGTATTGTAATAATAAATGTTAGTTGCAATGGTAAAAACTTACTAACTATTGATGAATCTTAATATGAGCGTCATAGTTATATTTACGCATAAATATCTTTCCACATATGTCACAACTATATGATGCTTTCTTCACGTAATTATGTACCAACATGTGTAGGTCTAGGTTACTTTTGCTTAAAAATGACTTGTTACACATTGAACATGTGAATGGTTTATCACCTGTATAAGATACGCTCATCTCATGTGTTCTTTTGTGTACAACAAGATATGAATTTAATTTAAAAGTTCGCCCACAAATATCACATGAATGCAATGTCCCATTTTCATGTCCTGATACATGTTCCTTCAGTTTCGATTTATTTGAAAATTTTTTTGTGCAAATGTGACATGTATATGAAATACGACGTCCAGCGTTTTGTTTTTTGTGAGCTGCTATGTGGCTGACAATTTGAGTTCTAAGTTTATACACTTTTCCACAAAGTGAACATTCAAAACGATTATCTGTACCACAGTGTATGGCTATATGTTTTTCTAATCGAGTAGCTTGTTCAAATGTCTTATTACATATGGCACAACGATGTATTTTATGTTCAGTGTGCATTCGCATGTGTTGTTTTAATTGTAAAGGTGTTTTCACCTTGTAAAGACAAAGCTGACAAACCATCCATTCAGATTGACCATTTGACTGAGGAGTATCATCGTCACAATCAGGAAGACTAGAATTTTTGCACTGGTTGTTAGGTGTTTCTGAGCAAGAAGAAGAACTAGAACTGGTACATGAACTACTTGATTCGCCATCAGAATCGGATGACGAAGAAGAAGAAGAACCCGAGTTGTTTAAATCATCAGCAGGAGGACTTTCAGCAGTCACATCACCCATCATAACACTGAAAACAATTAATAATAATTATACACATCATATAAAAATTAAAAAATTAAATTATTTTAAACAGCTAATTTTTTTCAAAGAGAATTTATATCACATAAATATTCATGTACATAAAATTTATTATAGTAATGTTAAAATTTAAAAGAAGTATAACCAGTGCCATTGCTAGATGGTCTTTCCACTTAAACCAAACGACTGCCAATTTCTATTCAAACTGTTGCTGTTAATTTAACCAAGGCTGGGCATTAACGAACTAAAAGTTAAAATTAAGTTAAAACGTTAAGTTAATTAACTTGTTACTTTTTTTTTAAGTTAACTTTTAACTAAATAAGTTACTTTTTTTATAAAGATTAA
>VUJU01002619.1:0-34953 GCA_009835225.1 Aphis craccivora
GTTAATACTAATAAATACTAAAATATATTTATAACTTATAAAATTGTGATCCAAAAATATTTATTTATAATAAAAAAAATTAACATCCCGTATTTTTGTATTTTAAATCTGGCCACTCTAGGTATTGTTATACATGCATCCCGAAAGTGCGACGACACAGTACTGTTTGTGCACTGAATTAGTGAATACCAAAGCAAATAATTGTGTTTAATAATCTGTGGATTTAAATGAAATGCATATAAAATTTGACAACGATATTTTATAATTAACTGAAAATAAGCGAAATAATGATTTTTTTTTAGATTAAGATTATGATTAATTATCCTAAATAGATATTAAGTATTAAAATATTATATATTATTCGATTTTTAACTTAATTTTTAATGTTATCGTCAATGCCTTCTTTTATTAGAAATTATTGCCATCAATGACTAGTTATTGACGTTAATTCCTTAATAAATTAAACATTATCGTTATTAATTAAAGTCATTGTCAACATTGACTAAATGTGATCTTTTCCGGCAACATTATATATCCTTCGCAACAGTGTCGCCGGTCGCGACAATATGGCGCGTGATAGACGTCAAGGCACGGATAATGACTGATTCATAGTCCCTATAATACGTATATATCGCCGAAAACGACGAAGCTACATTGCATGTAAATGTGTAAAATGTGTGTATATAATTAACTATGTATATATATTAGCTATGTATAATAAGTGTTATTATATTTAATAATAAAAAAATGTATTTAATTCCGTCGATTTTTCATAAAAATACAATATTTTTTTTATTATTATTTCAAATGAAAAGATAATGTACGTAGTACTATCTCTTTTATGGTCCCTCGACTATTAATTACAATACAAATTTTGCCGTTTAAATATTTGAAGTTTATTAATTTTTGAAAAAAAAAAATCTTTATTTGTAAAAATGTTCCATTTTTTTATAATTTTAGATTAAGTGCGTTTATTTTTTATCTGTAGATATCTTAATTATAAAATGTGATCTAGTTAGTTGGTATAGATGAAGGAAAAGTGGTCGAAGGTAAAAATACCTAATAAGTAGGTATTCATCAAAATAATTGTGAAAAAACCTGAATATTATTAAAAGAAATTAAAAAACCTTGTTTTATATTGTAACTTAAAAATCAATAATTCTATAGACTTGAATTTTTTATCACATATTACGATATTAGCATTTCCTAAATCTGAAATAGTTTTTAAAGTATTTTTAGTTATTATAGTTTGATTTTGATTTATGAATAATAAAAGTTTTGTTAGTGAGTAAAAATGTTCAAAAATATTAAATATATAAAAACTTGAAATATTCCACCATTACTTAATTTTTTATTCAACATTTTATTTTATTAACATTATATTTTTTATCCTATTTACTGCTCAAAACCCTCAATGTTGAAGATTGAAACATCTCTTTAAATGTGATAAACGGACACAAAGAAAACAACATGCCATTTTCAAACCAATTAATTTAACACTGCTCTGAATTCAAGATTATTAAAATTTTCAGCTCTTAAATAGTTAAGTATTGGATTCAAAAATGTTAACATAACATAGCTTCAAATTTTAACTAATTTTAATATCTTTGAATTATTGGTGTATCAATTATATATACCTATTATAGTATGATGGATTATGGCAAATCAATGATACTTTTTAATTAGTTAATTTATAATATGCTACATAATGTTAAATAGTATTCAGAATGAACGTAAATTATTATGTCTAACATTTTATTTTATATTTTGATAATATTATATTGTTCAATATCATTTATATATACTATATTTAGTATTCGAGATGATAACTAAAAGCTGCATATCTTAACAGATGTTTTATTGGACATGTGTTACTATATTTTTTTGAACTATTTAAGTTAAATAATAGAAATAAAATAATTTATTATTTTATGACTTGTACATAAGTAATACATGTATCATGAATTATGACGCATACTGTGCTAAGCCATGTTGACATTATATTTTTCCCCTCTATTATATTTTTTTCCAACTCATATTTTGTATTTTATAAAACTGACAAGCAATAAACTGAAAGTTGTATATAAAATAATATTTTAATTTATAAATCAATGACTATTCTGTATGGTAATGAATAATTAAAATTTTAAATTACACAAAATATAAAAATAATTATCATTTTAAATAGGTACAACAATACGATTTGGTAATTTAGCTGAGTTAACATTAAAATTGTATACGTTTCGAGCTGAGTCAATGTATATTTTTAATTATTTAATCAGTTAATCTGGTTTTATATGTATTAAATATATAAAATAAATAGTAAATACCACAAACTTTCTTACAATTTTTATTTTAAGTATTTATATAACAATAAATTTTTACTTATTTGTATATTGTGGTCAAGATAATTATTTTAAATCTTAAGTTTTAAATTAACTAATTCTAAATAGGTTTAATATTTAATAAAAGAAAAACCCTTATAAGGGTATTTCAAAAGAAAAATTAAAGGAGTTAAGTTCAAAATAAGTAATAAAAATTAATAATGAATACAATAGTAATAAATGAATTGACTTAAATATTTTACTAGTTAAGTAGTCCACAGCTAAAATAATATAAGTAAATTTGTATTTTAAGTTTTCAAAGAAGCAACTAGCAAGAAAAGTATTGATTTTATATAATCTGGTTATATGTGTTATTCTCGAAAAGGAATTTAATGGGTGGTAAAAGCATTCCAAATTGTAAACTGACACTTATATTTACAATCCGGAGTACCTACCTATATACAAATGAGAAAATACTAAATAGTAGTTTACATTTTAGGGATAATTTTTGCAAATTCTCTCTAGTTTACGTTTTATAAAGAAAACTTAACTTAACAAAATATTAATTTTTATTTGAACTGTTGAAATTTATACTCTCAAAATAACATTTTGGCATGTAAAAGTGCTCTTAAATTCCATTTTTTCTTGTTTTAGTAAAATATACCAATTTGTAGTTGGCATAAAATATAAAATTGTGTATAATATATATAAGATAATTTTGATTGATTTATTTTACCAATAAATTAAAATTAGAATAGTTATTGTGGTTTGAAAACTCATTGTGAGTACCTATATTGTATACCTAGATTTAATACCAATTTTTAATAGGTATCTTATAGTTTATACTGTCTTCAGAAAATTATATTAAACAACCACACATTTTTATTAAAAAATAGTGTTATATCGACTATAATTATTATTGATAAATACGTAATAAATGATAATATTATAGATACCAAAATTGTCTGTACTTACCTAGGTATTTGTTACTGTATTAAATAATTTTATATATTTTTACTCGTTGTACATATTTTATAAAATTATATAAGTATATAACATATATATTATATGAATATGATATAAATTTGAATTAAATTGTAAAACTAGAGTTTATACTCAATTTTAGTGTATGTAGAATATATATATATATATATGAATGCTATAAATAGTTTATAGAACTAGGAGAATGCCTATCAAAGTTACTAGGCCAATTTATAAAATTTAAAACTTTTGTGGATCGCATCATAAAATATAATAAATAATTATAGAAATATTGAAATTACCAAGGTTAGGTTTATAAATTTATAAATTATCGTTTATTGTTTTAATATAAAAAAGTGGGTAAGTGGTTACCGTTCTGCTGTACATAAGGTGCCGTATGGATCATTATTATATATATATAGGAGTGTTATATTTGAATCCAATGATAGGTATCATTGTATACGAAAAACGATTCTGAATGGAGATGATTTGTCAACCTAGAATATAATTTCGAATGGTTGCTGAAAAAGGTGGTTTATGTTTTAATGGCCTGAATATAACAGAATTTAAGTTCCTCTATAATTATTATAAGCTAAACTTATGGAAAATCTCGTATTGAATTTTCAATTCTTAGCTACTTATACAAAAATTTTTATGAATTATATATACCTACAAAATAATTTGCAAATATTCATGGTTTTGACAAATTTTTGTCAATATTTGAATTTCAAATGCTTATAAAAAAAAATTGTGCCTATGTATTCTTATAATTTTTTTAACCATCATAAGAACAACTTATGAGGAACTTTGTATTAAATTTTCAAGTATTTTGATTGGGCCAAAAAAATTTTATCGATACTTCAAAAAAAAATTTTGCGTAAAAATGCCCGTTTTTCCTTAATTTTATTTTGGTTTTTCCCGGTGCTTTTGAAAGCTATTGGGAAATTCAAAAAAATGACCTCCCCAATGCACCAACTAGATTCATTTTGGTATCGGAAACCACCCCCAAAGTTTGAAATTGAAGCATTATTTCGACACGTTCTCGTGTACACAGACACAAAAAAAAAAACACACAACATTGTAAAATCAATACATCGCTCCGCTCAGAATCTAAAAATATACATATTTTTTACTTCATAACTTGAAATTTGATAAATATTTTTCAAAAAAATGACAACGATTTATTAGATATATTTTTTTTGTAAATAAAAATATATTTTTTTATAGTTCACATACTTTTAGTTAAAATAAATCATCTTGCTTTTCATAGGTATTTTAAGGATTATTGAATGGTTTAACTGCGAGGATGCAGTAATAAAACAATGTGTTATTTGATTTAATATAATAATTTATATTTATATTCTAGGATATTATAATAGAGTATTACATAATAAATAAATACGAGTGAATACATTCTCATTATTGTCCTAAGTTATTTTCACTAAATATTTTTACTTATAAATAAATATTATACATATATTCTGGGTAGCAAGCTGTATGTCATATTGGTTTTACAATAATGTGGGTATATGTTGTTTTTTAATTTTTTTTTGTGTAAACATATTTTAAGAAAAAAAATGTTTTAATATTTAAGGGTGATTTAATGTGGCTAATTTGATATACGTTTTGGATTTAGGAGGGAAAAGTGATATAAATAAACTAAAATTTACTGGAAAACAATAACGATTTGTCAACAAAAAATGATTTTTTTTTTTTGTAATTAATAGTTAACTTGAAATTTTTACTAAATATTTATTCTAGATATTATGTACAATTTTTTCCTTTTTTGTGTATTTATATAATTATTATAAACGTTTGAAGTTATTTAAATGTACAATAATGATTTTTCATATATGTTTTTTATTTTTATTAGCTTCTAGTTCAGACTATGATAGCTCAACAGTTACAAAATTGTACTAGTGCAACATTAAATATTAAATTATGATAATTTTTCATATTTATATTATTATAATTCAAATATAATAATCAAAAATAACTGAAACATTACACTTATATTTAAATTATAATATTTTATAGTCAATGATATTTTTAAAATATTTAAATAATATAAATAGAATATCTATTGGCATTTTAAATTTGATATACTTTATAATTGTTAATAAAAAAGCTTTTGCTTGGTCAAAAAAAATGTGATAACATTTATTATAAAATCCCTCATAAATAAATTGTTCTTATAGTAACCTAAACATTTCAAAAAACGTATGCATTATACGATTTGTTGTTGTCAACAATTAACCAATACCTTGATTTGATACCTATTGCAGATGGAAAAATAAATTACCTGCGCAATGTCAATCTTAATATACATAATATCGTTAGAAATAAAAATAGGCTGACCGTCTCCGCTCAGGATCGTTTTTCGTTATCGTACAATGATTTATTGTTGAATTCAAATCTAACACATTCATTACAGTGACCTACTAATGACGAGGTACACTGCAGTATATGTATGACACCTATAACGGCTATAACATACTATACTGCTGCATCTGAACAACTTCCCCGGTTATTTTTTCTATTAGACCTGAGATCATTCAATTTCATATGTCAATATTATGAGCTAGATAAAAATGGCAAACATATACCGGATAAGGTAGTTATGGTAATACTTGGTCAAGCGCGATTTCGCCGTCCGCGATGTCACCCGTGGACTGACATCCGATATTGAACTCTATATACATACATGTACAATGTACATGTATCGTATAAGCCTATATAAACCCTATAAATAGGTAGTTATATATTTAACAGTCTACATAAAATGTATTAGAGAAATGGTTATATACCAACGTATAATGTGTGTTTATGTATAGGTATATAGTATGCACACATACACACATTATACACAGATTTGACGATAAAGCTGTGCGTATATTTTAGCATTGTTGTCAAACTGTATAATATATAATAATTAACCTAACCAGGTAGGTACGCGGTTTGGATAGCACGCGATGTCGACCTGCAACCGTCGTATCGAGGAAACCAGTTCGATCGCACGCGTGGTTCGTTATTTTTACTCCGTAATTGGAGACGCTCGAAACACAAACTTCAAACTTTACGCCGCCGCTGCTGCTGTACCTACTACACACGGACATCGTATCGGTAGCCAGCGAAATGCGGACTTACGAACTCCCCTGTGCCCGTATCACACACACACATAAATATATATACCTACTACAACATAATATATTGCAAATTGCAGTGTTCCAGTTGCAGTTATTGCAGCTGCAGCTACATCAGGTTGACTGGACCGTCGTTTCTATTCGTCGTGACCAGATCGAGCATGTAAACCATCTCGCGCCGTTCCGATTCCGTCTTTGGGTCGTTTTCGCATATTTATACATACATATAAAATAGATATATATAATATATTGAAAATATAACATAACGGCACACGCGGACGCACTGCGCGTTGTTATGTATAATAATATACATTATATTATATACGACTATAAAGCCACAAACTGGCCGCATCTCAACTTTCCGTACAATAATAATAGGTAATACCTAGATGAATCTCCACAATATTTTGCTTTTTATACGTTAAGCACGCAGTCATTTAGGTATTTCATTTTATTAACATTCGATTGTTATTGCTGATTATTTCGTCTTACATATTTCGACGTAGTTTTTATGATATTTCGTTTAATAGTTTATTAGTGCCTATTCATTTTAAAGTGAATATATAATATTACAGTCTTCTATATGCACCGCTGGTAGGTGGAAACGGATAAAAATTTATAAAAATAGAATAAAATATACTATATTAGTTTTATTAATATTGTTAAATAAGAACTTGTTGCTTAAAAAAAAAAAAAAAAAACGATAAACCACAAAATCATAGTCATATAAAATACTGTTCTATAATATTATTATTTATTATATAGACATTGAAGAATATTACCAGCATGTTTTCGTAAACTAACTTATATATGAACGTGTGATGAATCATGTATTGGAAATAGTATCCAAAAGAAGGGGCTTATATTAACCCTTATCCCCCAAAATGCTTAACTTTAGGAGAAAATCATCATTTCTAAAATAATATCTATCTCGTATCATTTTTTTGTTTTTATAAAATTGCTACTACTATAATTATAAGTACTACAACAACTTAATTCGTTTTAATTGTTCTTTAAAAATAATAAGATAATTTATTATTAATTATTAATATAGTCATGCACATGATTTAATTATTATTTGCGATACTATATAAATAGTATATTATCATTAAAAGATAGTAAAGTACTAAAGTACCTATCGGTTATTATTTGTATAGGAATAATTGTCAAAATTTTTTGGTAATTATTATTTTAAATATATATAATTATAGTATAAAAACATTAATCTGGTGGATTGTTATTATAGGTCTACATAATATGCTTGTGTAAAATTAGAGGAATAAACTTAATAAGGTAACACAGAGAGAGAGCAAATCGAATTTAAGAACTGCGTTATAGTCTACAGGATAATTATATTATTATACAATAGATAAAATGTACACGTTTTATTCTTTATAATATATTATACTATGTTATTATTAAAATTAAAATCAATATTTTGTTATTAGATAATAATAATATAGTGTTTTTCTGAAATAAATAATTTAACCACATCGACATGATTTTAGTTTTAATTAGTTTACCTATGTTGCGAACGAGAAAATAAAGTTTATCCGCCTTGTTTCTATTGCTGATTCAATATAAACATGGCTATCAATTATTATGAATGTAGGTATATGGGTATCCATAAAATTTTCAATGATCGTTATAATAATATGATAACCCGGTAACGTTAACATTTCACAATCAATGTGACCACCAAGGTTGGTGCAGAACTGTATGAAAACATTAATATAGGAGATTGCATTTATTTTTCCTTCACCCTCGCGGCCTTACTTAAATGCTTATCAAAGGTCAATGGCCCACTTATTTTTCTATACGTTAGCGTACTATCCATCATATGCATACGGACGATAAAAAAGAATTTTAAAGATCCATAGCGCACCTGCAGTCCACCCCCATTACATATTATACATCTATAATAAGTCCTGCGTATATGTTTATATTATGTATTTTTTCGTTCACACCACCAGGACCAGGTGTGTATGTTAACTACACGATAAGAAAAACTGCTTTATAATCGACGTATTATAATATTATAATATAGAGGAGTGTTAGCTGTTGCCGTTATTTTCCATTATGCACATTAACATATTACCCAATCCCATACGAGTCTATACGATCCTATTCAAACATCTGGTGATTATTTTTTTCTCGGCTCATACATCTCATACCTAAATTATATATATTTTGGTTGTCAAATAGTATTTAATATTTTATTCCAAATATTCGAAAAGTATACTAGAAAAATACATTGCATACAGATAAAATGGGCTAGTCAACAAAATTACTGATGGTATGGTATAAACGGTTAGATAAATAATAGTTAAAAACAAGTCGAAGAAAAATATGATAATGTTCTATTGCGTTAAATGAAAAAAAAAAATTAAAATTCAATAGTATGCCTGCTCAGCTACGCCTACTAAAAATATCAACATATCAACACAAACACGAGATAGTGCATTTTATTGTACACAAATAAGCGAGGGGAAGACATTTGAATAAAAACAGATCAGTCATGTCTGGATTAGGTCAACATTTATCATACCAAATTATATAATATATATGATATCTATAATACCAAACAGAATATCATTGTTCAAACATATCCATTATCCATATAATAGACCATAATATACATAATTCGAACATGAACCGAATGAATATTATAATATGTGTTTACAATTTACCTATATCTAAATAATGATTATAAATTAGACTCGATCAATTTAGTGAAAGGTCATTGAATTAGTTTTGTTCTTATGGAAGTTATTTAAAAATATTTTATGAAGTATGTATTTTACGTAATACTTAATGGAAACAAGCAATATTCTAGAATTTAAAAAAGTTATAATATATCATTGTAAAATTTCACAGTACATTATTTGAATTTGATTTAATTTTATATTTCCTGTAAACATTTTCTCTTTATTATTTAAAAACCGACGTTTCATGTAATATTCTAAATTGGCAATTTTCTGCTCAAATAAATATAATCAACACGTGGGCGGTACAAGTGTACTTAGTAAATAGGTATTTTCTAGATACTGATTTTTATACAATTTCTTTTTTTAATTTATAAAACATTTATAGGTATTTTAATCAAAATATTACTATGGTTATAATGAACTTCAATAAGTAATTGTATCTATTAGATTTGTTTTAAAGTTCAGGTATTAATAAATTATTTAATAGATAACTAATTAGTAGGTATATTTCGTATTAAATAATTAGTAATTACAGAACAATAGCTGACCATTGAACATTTATTATAATTTATAGGTGGAACACTTGTTGCAATAATTTATATACATTTTCTAACATTACGTGAATATATAACATTTTACTGCAGCAGTGATGACTGATAATAGACAAATAATCTCAATTTAGATAACAGTTATTATGAGCATAGCAACAATAACAACACCTTTAATCTATATTATAACACTTAGCTGATAGCTTTCTACGTGTTTTTTTTTTAACTCACATATACTCGTAATATATAAATTATAATAATTTCTTAATTGCGTGGCACATTGAACATAAACTAACTATACACGATGCGACGTGTATTTCATCTTATATCATTATTATATTATATTATAATATATCATGACGTATAATGTATAAATACATTATACCTACCTACTTATAAGTATTAAAACACTATGTCGGTGTTTAATACTCGTATTTATAACTATATGCCATAGGAGTTGTGCAACTTTGAATACGTTTTTACATTTTATTATATAAACTATATTGTATTAAAAATTTTGATTACAACCATTTAACAATGTCACAATGTATGTGAAGAAATATCATAAAACTGATGTAAAAGTTGAAAATCGATACATTTTCATATACCTATGACCTATGTACCCAGACATTATTTTCGCTGAGAGAGAATGGGGGTTATGAACCAATATAAATTACAAATTTAGGTTATAACACATAAGTAAAAAATGTTTTCGTGCACAATTTCGGGATAGGATACACCTACTAAGTCATTCTACACGCGTGACTGCATGAAAAGTTCACATTAAAAAACGCCATTCATTGAAAAATAGAATAAATTTATGAGACTGTAATATTGCCTCAGTTTTTTTCGTATAAAACCATTACTCGTAGTTTCAGTACCTACCTTTTATTTCTTTGTCGTTATCAAATAAAACAGAATTAAACTTGTCTTGTCTGGTGAAGGCGTGTAGCCATCGATTTACTTACAACATAAACAAAAAAAGGTAATATAAGCATATAGGTACCAGTTATAGTGGCGTTTTATGACTTTTTGTGTCACATTACTAAAGTTTTGAAGTATGAAATGTGACAAGTTATTAAAAATTGTGCAAAGTGTGTTTATCATAATAATATTGTTTGTATTCGAAATATCTTGAGTAGGTACCTATTATGAATATAGGTAGGTATTGCAATATTTGAATGCGTATTAACCATCTATAAATTAATTAAAATGTGACTTGAATAATTTTTTCTGGTAATTTTATTTTTGAACATTATTTTTATGTTAATAACATCGATTAATAATTAACTTATGATTTATTGACATGAATTTCAGCTGTAACATCTCACAATACAAATTCAAGGCGATTGGATGCAAATATTTAGGTATTGGATAAAACTGTCTTTCAAAATTATACAAAAATCATAGGCGTATCCAGACCTTATTCGCAGGTCGTGCACAACTGCACAACAGTGGTATATTCATAGAGAGTACGTTCCTGCACCCCCCCCCCCCATCACCGCCTAAAAAAAAATTAGGTTTTGGTTTAAGGATATGACCCTCAAAATACAATATTTCTTTTATTAGATAAATAAATATCTAGGCAATATGAAATTGTATTTAGTATTTTAAAATATAATTTATAATATTTTTTACAAATGGTCTTAATATATATTAATTTAATAGATATTAATAGTCCACATGATGAAAATCAAAAAAAATAATATAAATTATGAAATCAGAATCTAAGAAAAAAAGTTTATATTATGTACCGAAATTTATCATGTAAGTTAGATCAAATTTTGCAGGTCATGTCTGTGCATGATAGGCAAGATCCGTAGACACGCCTATGACAAAAATAATTCTAATACTAAAGAATTAAGAAGTTACATGTTACAGAATCAAGTATCAAGGTTCTAGTAATATGGTTTCTCCACAAATAAGTTTCAATAAAGTAAAATCACGTTCAGAGATATAATTGTTTTAATAATACTTATAAATTATTACTGGTAAATTACTAGCAAGTGATTGTACATGGACTAAAAACAAGTCATATTCTATGAGTAGTAAATAATATTTTTATATGTTTTCGTAGTGTTTAATTTTTAAAAATTAACAACGTGTATTAAAGCTTAGCTTCACGTTTTCAGTACCTAACTCAATTATTTCTCTCTTATAATAATAATGCCACAAATCAGAAATAAAAATTTTAAAATTATTGTAAACTTTATTGTAGGTACCTAGATACTGTATTAAAACTATACTTCCCAATAATTTCTATGTATAATAATGATACACCTATAGTTCAATTATACGTAAAGCATAATAATCTTATCTCCACGTATGAAAGACTATGTTTAGATAAAAGGTAATATAGAAAATAATATTTTCAAAAGTCATACTGAAAACCTGACTAAAAACGAATCATCATCCACTCAATAGTGTTTTTAATATTTATAGTAGGTATCTGTAAACAACGTACAATAATATTATAATATAGGTATATTTAATTGTTTAATTTATAGTTTGATGATTATTATAGTTATTACCAATTTAATTAATACTATTTAAACTTTATAGATTTACGATGAATAATATACTAGTCGTTTAATGGCTATTTATTTTGTACAATATTATTATTTATTATACTTATTAACTATATCTAAAATCAACATATGATTAAACATTGACGTACTTAATGTTTTTCAAAACTACTGAAGGTGGGTAAAATAAAATGCTGCGCATTAGTTTTATACAATTAGATACAACCGTTCAAGTATGTACAATTACTGATTATCACTATGATATTCTATAAATATACAAAACTGTTGATAAGAGCTTAAGATTGGCATGCAATTTTAATGTATTGTTTTAATCTCCATTAAAAAGCTAATGATCAGGTACTTGGAATAATAACTATTGTTAATTTTAAATTTTTAAGGCAGAATGTAGACCTAATGTTATGAAAGTAATGTGTTTTTCACATGAACACAAACCAATGGTGGTATTGAATTTTATTTTTTATTCTCGTCACCACTCGTAATAGAGGTACTACGAGTACATGCGGAGAAAAAGATCACGGAATCTATAGAAATCCTTTTCTGACTTAACCGACAATCGTTCAAACTCTTCGCACGTCATGATGATATAACACGTCAATAATAAATAAATAAAATTAATAATAAAATTGTAATACATAATGGTAGTATTATAATATTACCTATACATTATGTTGTGAGAGAAGCGATTATCAGAATGGTTTTTTTTATTAGGTACGCGAAAATCGTATTACATATTAAAATGGTTTTTAAGCGTTTGGTCACCACTGTTTGGCACGTCTGCGCTAACGCATAAACGTATACATCATACTATAATTTAATAGTGTACAAAATAATATGATATGTTATGCAACGCACATGCATTTATAGCTGTATCGTACATATCAATAATTACAAATTTCAATATTTATATATAATATAGTGTATATTTTGTGCTGTATACATTATAGGTACGTACCATATTACGCTTACGCGTTCTTATAATTTTAAAAACTGACTGCTATATTATAATGATGCGTGAACACACAATTCGTATTTCGTATCTATATATTATAATATATTTATATATAGGTACCTATATGATAATTTACAATATTAGGCATTGCGCGTGAAGAAAATAATAATGAAATAATAATATGCAGGTGTGCCTATAACATGTCGGTGTCTGTCCGTTGCATTAACGGCCCGGCGATTTGGATGTATATTATACATTTTGTAAATCGTGGAATTTGGAGGACACAATAATAACACGCGTGTAAAGCCCGCGTGCGTATTCAGTAGTGTTTCGGAAAACAACCGAAGTAAAACGCATTTTTTTTTTTTTATTGGTACATGCAATTATTAATTCAGGATTTATTGCTGCGTTGTAATATTATGTCTACCGGCAACTGATACGTACGTAGGTATATGCCATGACTACAATTTGATCAGGATAAGAAAATGTATTCAAATTACTTCGCATTGTAGCGGAAAAACTTAAAACATTGTATACGATATTATTGGTTACGAAACGTATACCTACACGCGACGTGTCTTAAACAACGCTTAATGATTGTCAATTGGCCTTTGATAGCATAAGTTATTCGGACAATAATAAACACACGTTTTTCACGCTGTCGAGTAATAATAATCATATAATTTATAAACCACAAAGTCATAAAAAATAATATGATTTATAAAACGTTCTAAATATGTTTTCATATAAAGGTTATTCGAATGTCAAATAAATATATAAATACTTTAAAACATTTGTTATGATACGAATTAATGTATTTACAATTGTGTTTACTATAACACGTATTCAATATAATATCTAACGGTAGAATTTTTGATAAATATTTGTAAGCCATCAAACGTTTTTAAATACATTGGCTATAACATTACCATATTGTAACTCATGTTCCGTTTATTCAGCAGAATCGGCCGCTTAACCAAAAATACGTATATCCATTAATTCAACAACTCCATTTTCCAAGTACGACCATATTTTCAGATCGTTTCAGCGACTATAAACAATATCACAAACATACACAATCCTTTATATATCGATATAATACAAGTAGGTACCTGCAAAATGTTATACGCGGTAACATAAATCAAGAGATTAAAATATATCTATGATGAATAGCGTCAATGTCGCTGAGGGCAATGAAAAAGCAGATCTAGCAAGTAGCAAAAAACCGCAACATCACCTCTAACGTCCCAAATATCAATACTACCCCAAAACGACCTCTTCTCCGTAACAAAATCAAAATGCTACTCCTGCTGGCAAATAAATTGAAACTTTCGACAAATAAAACGTAATAAAAACAAAACGTCATTAAGAACAATACTGAATACATCCCAAGAAATTAGATGCATAGTAGGTATACCTACACAATTATAACTCGACGAGCGGTTACGCATATCGATCGTACACATATTACATACTCGCGCGTTTCCCTAAAAAATAACCTATACACCAATAGGTGTAACACATAATAACTATGCCACACTCGCGAAAACCTAAAAATAAAATACGACCTCGGATCAAATATCTTAAGTTCTCATCTCATAGATTTGATCAAATACGTAGGTAAGTTTATCAATGTCAATCATCATCTCAAACGTTTAAGAACAATTATGATACCTACTTATTTGTTTTATACTTAAAACTATAACATTCAATTTTATTTAAACTAATTCATAATTAAAAATACAATAATTGTAAAACTCTTTAAATTCGTATGGCCTATGTTTCCACGGGTCACATATATATTATATAAACATTATTGGTAGTATATTGTTTTTCGGTATAATACACACATTTTTTCATTCTGTATTTTAAAACTATTTTACAACCTTTCGAAATAATTAGTGTTTACCTTTAAAATTATCACACTCTGTATGCTATATGAACATGTCTGAACGACTGTACACAATAATCTATAATGTAATATTATATTACTATGATAATTACGAAGTGATTATATTATTGGAATTCCATTAATGAAATAATGTTTAATAATATATTCTAACCATACTAGTTGAACTAGATTGTGAAACAAATATTGCAGATACTGGCTTAAGTTGTCTATTTATACACACGCATACATTTAAGTAGATACCTACTGATTTTATTAGTTTGCGTTTTTCAAATAATTGAATAAAAACGGATTTGGTTGTCAATGTAAAATAAATCCTAGGCTAATATACCTACTCTAAATTACTCAATATGAAACAAGGGTAGACAAGAGTAATTGACATCTTGTGTAAATGTGTAATATAAATGCGACCAGTAAAATAATTCTTTGTATAGTGCGTATACTGCGTACCTAGTAATGAAAAGGTAATTCATTCGGTTAACTTAAAGTTCCTTTTATTTTTTCCAGCCATAGGTACATATTTACCTTTATATTGGCTATAGATTAATAGTTTAAATTGAGAAAATCGAATCAAATCGACTTAAATATATAGTTAATTAGTAATTTTTAATAGATATAAGTATGTTTTATTGTAATATAGTATTGTATAGTTGCTATAATACTTTTAGTATTAGTTAAATCAATAAATACTAAATAGATATTACATTATGAAAAACATGATTTAAATGTATGATATGTAATATGTATACATAAATTGAATTAATAATATTATATTACGAACAGTCTATATAGTAGGTATTATTATGAAAATATGGGATCAATGAAGAAGGGGTGGATGCACGGTGGTTCGTCATATTTTCTCGTTTTCCGTCGTGTTAATCATACGTGGAAATGAAAAAGTTCCAACATGGTGGTTCGATTTAAATATTATTATTTTAAATAATTTTTAACATTATGCACGGAAATTCGTATGCACTATATTGTATAGTATATATTATAAATTGCTTTATGCAGACATTATACGTTATTCAATCTTTTTTTAAATTTTATTTTGATGATTCTTTATTTGATTTGAATTTTAATAAGACGTATAAAATTATTATTTTTATAAAACTTTACTATTTTTTTTTGTTATATGATTTTTCTACCGACTTGTCTACTAAATCTTCTATAGATATAAATTAAATAGCTGGAGTTTTCGAATATATTTTTAATTTAATTTGGAATTGAAGATATGAAAAATTATTTTTTCTCTTTATAATATATAAATCGTATTTTGATGTTTTATATTGTACACGTAAATACCTACGCATATTAGATTACAACAACATACATCAAACAGGTATCTAGCCTAACATACATAATTACTAAACAACAACAATAAATATATCAAATAACATAATATTGTTTTATACTTGATGTTTTTTTTTTTTTTTTTTTTTAATTTACAAGTTTTTTGCTATACCTCTACCTATATTTTATTATTGACCTTTTTCTTCGTTATTCATAGAACTGCGTAAACGCTTTGCATTCAAGTTTATAAATTATTTAACAAACGGAATTATTGCGATAGTTTAACTTCCAATTTCAAGTACAAACTCAAGCTACTGGTATTAAATTCTATTATTATTTGTTAATTAATGTTCCACGCAGTTGCTAAATTTACTATCACGGCACACCAATCAGGAGGTACATATAAATCATATAATATTAAAGCGTAATAATTAGTAATTACCCAATTACTACCCAATTATTAGACGTGTGTTTCATAATGATGGATGTATAATAATCAACCATTTTCAACACGAAAACAGTTTTTCTCAGGGCCATAATATAACTATAGGAAATATATTTATCAATCAGTTTAATATAATATAATATTATATACAGTGTATACAAATTATTTTCGTTTGATCGTAGTTTTCATAAAAAAAAAAAAAGAACAGAAAGAGATAGAATTCACGAGAGTGAGAGGTCGTATTATAGGGGTATTTCATCACAACAATCATCCCCTCACGGCCCCATACTATTGCTTTGCTCGGCCGGAGTTTCACACAATACAAAAACCACCCTTTACATTTGCAGAATGCCCTCCAGCTGCTGAAATCCATTCTTTGGCAATCGCCGTGTATGTATAGCCAGAGCTGCCGCAGCCTCGACAATATATTATATAGATATATACGCAGGCCGAATAACACGAACACCCTTATTATTATTATTTTCCTTTTCGTCCCTCTCCCACAGGTGACCGCCATGTGTGTGACTACGCGTAATAAAAAATGAACGAGTATGACGAACTGAGAGAAAATTTTTAACTGCGTCGTAAATACGCAGCAAAATATATATAAACAGTGTGTGTATACACAAATGGAGCAAAATGAATTTATTATCCTCTAAGACATATTATATTATTATTATTATACGCACATATGTGTGACGTTGCCGTGTCGGGGTTTCGTTCATTCATAATATATTATATTATTATTATACATACATAATTTAATGTATTACTTTCTTAAATATTTTTAATAGGCCACGCAAACACACACAAAAAAATATTATTTGTCGCACATGTCTTCGAATGCACCGTGATGGTGACACATAATAAGTATTAGTAAGCACTAACCTGTCAAAAAACTCGACTTTGATATTCCTTTTTTCGACAATTTATTCTACAATATCATAATACGTATACTATATACATACGTTTTTCACATCTACGCCTACAAAAATTAAAAAATAATAATAATATTAAGTGCGTAAAGCTATTGAATAAAATGTCTGTTTAATAACAATAATTGTTCAAGCAGTCGATTTGTAACATACCTAATAATAATATTATGTCGCGTATCGCTCGCTCAGTTGTGTAAGTTTATGATATTTCTAACAAAACATACATGATTACCTACAGTTTATTATTTGGAAAATACACATTTTCTTTCTAATACATTGTTTTATAATTATTGCAGTTTAGAGTGAGCATTATATTAAATACCTAATCTAAATCCTCTATATCAATGCAAAAATAAGGACGTTCATACTCTTAATATTTTATTTTTAATCGAGCACTTAATTAATATCCATAAGTCTATAATAATACAGCTATTCGTAGTATTTCACAAAAAATGATCGTATACTATTGTCTATTTTATAACATTCAAGAAAAATCTAAAAATTACAAAACGTTGTAGTATATATAATTATTATATTATATATTATACCTATATTATATTATATATACATCATGTATAGGTACACTATGCTATAATTTCATAGGTTAGGTTTACATGCGGTCAATTGGTTGCACAAAAAAGTATACCTACATTTTGGTTGCAATAAAAAATATTGTCTCGAGTCAAATTATTACTTTTTAGTAACCTAATATTATGTACATTATATAATGACTAGTGATGTGAAAATGTATCAAAGTAACTAAAATATATTATTGTTATTTATAAATAATTTTAAAGATACATTTTTAAGGAAATAGTATGATAAACGGGATCGAAGTAAAAAAAAAAGCTAAGATTTTATAACTATTAAAAGATGCAAATATTTTGATGTAGTACTAAAAAATTTAGGTATTAAAAATAAAATACAAATTATTGCATGATTATTAAGTTAAAATTTAAATTCTAACCACCCGAGTAGATAATATTTTTATTAAAATACTATAAAATATGAGTAAAACTGAAATCGTTTGAAAACAATCACTAGTGTACCTACTATATTATATTTCAGTGGAGCACATTAATTTTATTATTGCATAGATACGTTAATATGTTATTCAATCTATTTCCAGTATTTAGGTGAGGTAAATTAGCGATTATAAGTTTATTGTGTATTTTAATTTTATAAAAGTATGAAATTATAAAACTATATTATAAACTATAATCTATACCACCGTATTGAGTATAAAATAAATATATTAGGTACTATTATAATGCATACCACCAATGTGTATCTACATGGCTACACGCGATTAATGTGTTATGCGATCAATTTGACACGCGACTAAATTAATTGCCGTGACCAAATGTATACCTACGACTATAATATTATTATGTAGGTACATTCGAATTCCAAAAACAACAAATACAAATAATTTGTTAGGTAATTTTACTACAAATAATTTGTTCTATATATTATATTTAACATTTGGGAAATATTTTATTTTACCTTGTTTAATTTATGTACATAATATAATATATTTATAAAAATATGAAATAATAGATAGGTAAATTATGATATTATTACATCGAATGAACTATAACAAATATCTTTTTTAATATTATATAAAATATATAGCATTTTATCGCCTCAGTTAGGTGATCACAATTTATTGGTTTCCTGTAATTTTACATTAATTTCCAATTGTAATTTCGAAATCATGTTTTATTGATAAACAATAATATTACGTGGTTTAATACGATATGTACGGACTAAATTAAATTAACTGGATGACGTATTGATCGTTTCCTAGATTTGGTCAAAAGATTTTTGTATATTTCACAAATATCATTATTACATCCACTTGATGTTATTTGTATTATTTAAGAATTTAGGTATTTTCAAATGTTAAAATCAACATATTTTGTACGATTCAGTGTACGTAGGTCCAATAATGCGTAATATTATGTTTTATTTGTACAATTGTAATAATGCTTCGTAATACTGTATCTTGCTTTCGATTATAATATAATATGAAACCATAATATTATTCACCAAGAGTTTGGTCGGGTTACATCTTGTAAATTATAAATTAGTTCACATATGAAAATCTGAAATAATCCTTTATTTAGTTATTCAGGGAGACATATTATAATAAGTGTATAATGTGCTATCGCGAGTCGTAAATAAATGGTAGCAATAATAAATAATAATACGAGTAATTTAATTTTTATGAACTCATTTTCGGAGACAATATTATAATATATTTTGTTTCTACTGTGAAGTATGGGTCGTATGAAAGCCACTATAAACACAGTATATCTCATTTAATGTTTTAAATATTATCATCGCCGACCGAGACGACAATTTTTTAAACATAATTTTATAAACTCATATTATATGACATAAGAATATAATATTGAATGATATAATTTTATTCCAGTAGGTATTGTAGCATCGGCTAATTAAACCCATCACGTTTCTTAAATAAAGTAAACAACACTTTATGTATATTATGTTACACACAATCGTGAGAATCTATATTATTTATAAATTAATAGTTTCTGTACAATCTTTGCGTAATTTAAATGTCGGCACCGTGGATATCGTATTATTCTAGTGTAGCTGTTGTTATTATTATATAAATGGTACCGTGAAACGTAATATCTTACTCTATCCCCTTAAATCCTGATTGGTAAAATGCAAATTCACCACCTCCCCCCTCTCTTACCATCAAACGACTACCCGTTACTATACATAAATACAAAATACACCTATATAGCAATAGCGCTACTGCTTTCAATATAGTATTTTTAGTTACGTCGAAATCCACAAAACAAACAAATTTGAGATGATTATTAAATCCGCCTATAAGTAATATTTTAATGGCGTTGATGATGTGACGTCGGAGACGATAGTATAGATAATAATAATAATAATATAATATGACGCTGCATGTTGACGGCTACAGACAACCGGCGTCGTATCCACCGTATTTTGTTTCACCGGATAAAACCGATAACTGCGTCGCAATATATTATACAGGATGATTCTCAAAGCACGCGCATCCCCATATTTTTCTTTAAAATAATGCGTTTATTCAAATTCTTACTTTTGAAATTTATAAACATACTTAAAACCCTTATATTTTCAAATTACGTTCCCCCTTTAACTGTAAATTATTTAGAGGATAATTTTTAAAAATGTTGATTTACTTAATTCAATTTAGTCTCTAAAAATTGTTTTACCAAAACATAAAGTAGATTTAATATTGTATCTAGTATATTTATTGTACTTGGACCATTTTTAAAAATTATTATTAATATTAATTACTATAGCTCCCCCCTATGGCCCCCTCGTATTATCCAAAACCATTATCATAAATCTATTATAATTTATTCTCAGTACACGAAGTTAAAAATATTCGTTCGAATTTTTGTAAAAATTATCTGCTAAATAATTTACAGGATAAAAGAGTGGTTCAAATTTTAATTTTTAAATCAAAAGTAGGTATGTGTCTTCACAAAACAGGTAGTAAAAAAATCTCAAGAATTTTAAAATGTGATCTTTAAGTGAACTTGAAAATTTAAAAATTAGATTCTGAACAACCGTATTATTGAAGAATAAAATGGGCGAGCATGTTTGTTGCATCATTCTGCGTGTACATAAATATACGGTGTTCCAGGAAAACTGTAAAATATGAAATAACTCTCAAAGAAGTATGAAAAAATTTATTTGAAAATCCTTTTTGTTATAAACATAACTACTTTATATTATGCCATTAAGAGTCGAAAGGTTATAAATGTTATAATAAATCTAGAAAAATTTCAAAAATTCATATTCAAACAGTAATATTGCTGCGATTTCCAAAGAAATAGACAGATGACGGAAAGAGCCATGCACAATAGTACAATATCAGTGTAGAATTTTAAGTATGTACCTATCTATGTACGTATACAGTGGATACCATCTTACGGAAATTATTTTCAAGACGTAAGATTTTTAACCTTTGTACCTACTCTAAATGGCATATATATAATACATGAATAATGTAGTTTCGGTTTTCATTTAAAAAATGTTGTATGAATACGTTTTATTCTACTTGTGATTGAGAGTTTATACTTTTCTGTTTTCCTGTTTTCCTGCAACACCCTGTACATGATATAGGCCCCACCTTAACCGCGTGGCCATCCTCTGCTGCAGTGCCCAGATGTTTACGGCGGTGGCACATAATAATATTACATACAGTATACACATACGTATATATACTTTGGTAGGCATGTATTATATAAATATATGCTACATATAATATACATATATATATATATATATATATATATACGTATAATATAACATTATGTGTATACATAATAATAAGATGGATACCAAGTGTACAAGCATATATAGGTGCATAATATGATGTAGTCACATTTATTGTTTATATATATACGACGGACTATATACTATAATAGGTATACCTATCTAACGCTGTTTGTTCCCCTCCGCCCGAATGGAATCTCACACACGCACACACACGTTTTGAAAATCTTTTTTTTCCTTCGCGTCGCGTTCGTATGCACTTCGTAGTCGGCGAAGGTATATAACATATTATACCTATATAGTATATAATAATATATATTATATGACGTATAGTAAATATAGGTATAATGCGTTTCGTGACATCCGCAAGACCGACGGCGAACTGAGGACGGTGTTACGATGATTGGTGGCGGGGAAGAGTAGTGGACGTCGAGGAGGAGAACGACGACGACTACTACTACGTCATATACTAATACTGCTACGATTAAACGCATGTATATTATACGAGACGACTGACGAGACTCGTTAAGCCTGCAGCGGATGACCGGTGTGCGTAAAAGAAAAGACTTATAGTTCCCAAATCCTGCGACCCCTCTCCGACGGCGAGTCACCCACAGTCACTATAGGTAGATATATTTTAACAACCAGTTGAAGAATAAACAGTGCCCACGTTTACACTGAGGTAAATAGTGCCCATATACATATATTCTTGTTTAAATTATTAAAATATTCTTCGTTAAAATAAAAAAAAATAATTCTTCAATCCAAATAAAAACCAAAACAATATACATATTACAACGAATTACGATAATGTTATTTATAATAATTAATAAGCTTAATATTACACGTTATACATACTTTTTGTCATTATTGTGGTAACCATAATATTACATTACAACAAAGCGGTCGGTCTTTAAAAATGTAGGAGTAGGGCATATTGTATTTTACAATGGTACCTATTTACCTTTATGTTAAACTGTAATGAGTAAAATTATGTAACTTATTATTTATTAATTGTTATTTCAACTAAAATGAAGTTTTTTGCGTGCAGAACATCAACTACGATATTAGTATCTAATATCTATACGTCATGATACTATGATAGTACTTATAATAACACTAGTATAATGTAAGTAATGAAAACCCTACGGGAGGCCCGGACTTGTACCTCTGTCCCGAACGGACGCTTGATATAATAAAGAATTTAAGAGTATTAATTAATACCTACAAAAAAAAAAAAAAATTTAATATTATTCAAAAATATACAAAAACAGACCGATGATCGAGTGGTACGGTAACTGCATGGGCTACGCTACAGCGGACACGTTTGTTATGCTCATATTACGAGTATAATAGCCAATATATAGGTACAAATTATACACCGCGAACTAAGCCATCGCGTAATACGAAATTACATCGTCTGATATCGTAACGCAATAGTTTACCTAACCTATAAATAATAATAATAAAACAACTATTCGTATAAATTGTGGTACTTTGAAAACGACATTTGTTATTGTTTATTAGTTATTACCTACCCGCCTACGCGCAAAATATAAAACATTTGAATGCAATATACAAATTAGGTAAATCTCATCGTATTCTCAGAACTTCATTAATTATCGCTCGCTAAAACCAGGTATATGTAATCACGCGCGTATAACAGTATATAGTCGTACGAAAATAGAGACGCGAAACTGTATACGAATCATATAATAATTTATATATATATATATATACCATAGAATAATAATAATATGATGTGTGTTTCGTTTCTCAATTTACCATACCTACGTTATTGTTATTTTGTTTTTTTTTTTATGCATTGTATAGCTTCTCTGATTTTAACGCCATTTCTGCATGGATAATATCACCACAACCGTATACGTATGAGCCACGTGAAACGTCACCCTGCTAAAGCAAGTTTCAGGGTGGGTTAAATACCCACCGCCCACACAAGATAATAATAAACTTTCAATATAACCACATTAATATATATATAACCGGGCACAAAGAAAATAGAAATCGTACTAGTTAATAGGTATAACTGTAACGTCCTATATTATATTATGTTCATACAGAACTGTATAATATTAGGTTATTTATTACAACGCAATTTCGAAAACGTCAAACGTGGCGATACATGTGCATAGTGCGCGTTATTAATATTACGTCTAAAACAGACTACCGTCTGTTATATAATACATTTTATTATTGTGTTCGACATCCAAACGGTCGTCTATGATCCTATTTTCAAACGTTCACACATAAAATTATAAGAGGACGTCATAATAGCATTACGCATGGTCTCCGGTCTTACAAACGTAGTAGGTAAGTACATCGAACATTTTCGTTCAGCAGAACGAAATTTGTGTTGTTACTTAAATATTAACATTAAATTTATATTTTTTTGAAATCTAAATGTAAGAATATATACAGGCATCTAATTACATCGAACTATATCGATGAGAAAAAATTTGCAATTTTAATTGTTAAGTTGATCATTAGATCATAAATCATTTTTATTATACATAATTTCGCATTAAAATATCGATAAAAGCCTATGATATACCTAGTAATTACCTACTCTAAATAATATATTATTTTTAAATTTGATTATAGATTAATTTAGTCTAGCACAAAGTTTAACAACATAAAATTGGTTTTACTCGATGCAAATATTGCCGTATGCAAGATAGAGACAACACATGCCTGATTCGTGACATCCTCTTAAAAATATTTATCAATAAAGTATACAGTATACACTAAAGATACATAAAAAAAGTAATGTATTACTATTGTCTATTGCCAATAATTGGTTTTACATAATCTTGTGAACGGTCGATTGTTTTCAAATGTTTTACACGTACTTAATGCTACAATTTCAGTGACCATTTTACTAATCTCTCAATTCTTCATTACATGTATTATGTATCGAGTCATATTGTTCACAATCTTGCAGATTTGTATTTAATGTTGAATTATTGAATCAACATGGTTGATTGTTCAAGACAAAATTTGTCTTTGTTAGATTTTTAAAATTCTATTTTGAAAATCCTTTGTTTGTTACCTATGTATGTAATGTGACAAGGTGTTGAAATATTATATGTGTGATTGCTTTGAGTAAAAAAAAAGGTTATAAATGAATTCAATTTTGGCCGAATTAAGATCTCAAATACTTTTTTTTTTTACCAAAGGTTACCAAAATGCCGATGAACATATTTTATGTCTAGGATAATGAGGAGTTAAAGGTAATTAACTGTATAAGGCATTTTTGATTCGACAAAAAAATAATAATGTAATTTGTATTATATACTTACCTACAATATGTACTAAGATATAGGTGTAATATACCTACATTAAATCACAAAATTACACGAAAACAATTAGTTTTTCCCCTTCCTATCATAAAATACTGATTAAACATGCCCTTATTAATCGAATTGTTTACTTTAAATTATTATAGTATGGACAATAAAACCATTAAAACCAATAATAACCGAGTATAGAAACATAAAGTTTAATACAATGTCCAATGTGCGGCATCACATGAAATTTTTTTAAATTGTTTTACATTAGATTCTCCAACTTCCTATAAAATATTACATTTATGTAATTTATAAAATACACCTATAATTTATTAGTAGGTACTCTATATTATAACGTATATGTTCAAACAATATAATATACATGTATATAAACTTTCATGTAGGTATATACTATATATCTTTCTTTAATATTCTAATACTTACATGTTTTCTCAATATTACGGATGAAGGGACCTCCCTCTCACGCTAATGTAATATGTCAATAATACATTCATAATATGATAGGTTACCTCTTTCTACCTAATCGCTATCACTTTCTTGTATCAGTAAAGGAAGTAGGTGGTAGTTGTTCGAGTGTTGCAATCAATTGAACTGTCATATCGCATTCGTATCTTTTTATTAAATAGTATTATACCTAGTAATGATAAATGAACATGTCCTAAAATTTATACGATTTAAAACACATTATATTGTCATTGTTTTTAATAACACACTAAACGGTAAATCAACATATTATTTATACTTGATAATTTCTATTATTATTTTTTCAATTCAAGCAAGTTCATGATTTTACTTTAACATTTTACAACTAAAGAAAAGAAACCAATACTTCGATATATTATTATGTTGTATACATATGCGTAGTGTTTATTCTTTTTTTTCGAAATTAAAAACGTATTATACATATTTGCATATCATATAATATTAATTACTAGTTTACTACTACCGTATAGTATAAGTATAGGTAGACAGGTAGGTACATATTTACAAACGTTCGCATGTTAGATAAGTATAACAGAAATATTATCATAATTCCTTATACCGTAGAATGGGGTGAAGTGGACCAGTTTTAAAAACGTCATCCCCTACCTCCTGATTAAAAACTAAAATTATATCACTTGATGGACCATTGAGTAATGGTAAAAAATACGCACATAAAAAATTTGCTTAAATATGCTAAATGGATAAAAATGTATCTTAATGTGAATTTGCTAGATGACGATGGAGAATCAAGGGGAATGACATTAAAATAATAAATGAGTTTAATAGTACCTATTATAATTAAGCTTTATAATTAAAATAAATATAATTTTTTTTATTAAGAGCTTATTTTAGAGCTTTGATTATAATAGATTACTATATTTTACACTGACTCCAGATAAAAGTGTTTATTTATTAATTCGTATACAAAATTTATGAAATATTTTTAAAATATTACATTTTATTCAACACATAACATCTATAATCCGTTTCTTATCAAGATGTGCGGAAAAACATTTTTAACATTGAACTTAACGTTATCGCTGTTACATCGTTGTCATATCAGATTTGTTAATACTATTTTCGCCTGCCGGTGATTTGGGAATACTATTAAAAGTCAATATTTATTGTCTGGGATGTCGGTGAATCAAGATTTGACGAAATTATTGTAGAGTATCGTATCACGGCATATAAGTATTTATAATATATCGCGTAAAAATTACATTTTTAACCTTATATGCCTAGTGTATAGTATATAGTATGAGTATACTGACTGCTTATAATAATAATATTAAATTAATCGTGTTCAACACCGTGTTGTATACGCCGATGGAACAACCATATTATGCAAGTATGTAGGTAGGTACCCAGCTGAATGTATAGGAATATATTATTTTGGTACCACCGTACCAGGTGTTATAGAAAGGGACGTACCTATACGTACATGGAATATTATAAATAGGCGTACGGTCACAACTGGAAATACCTGTGGCACTCGGCGAAGATCCTGCTTCGCTTTATTATATACCTTTCGACAGATGGTCTGCATGCAGCGCATATACACATATAATACATTATATATTTTTTATTTATTTTTTTTTTGTAGTTGGCAGGAAGGTATAGCGGTAGGTAAGTGTATAGTAGTTATATAGGTGTATAGGTACTCTACCGCATGATATACGAACGCGGTTCATGCACGAACGGTCTCCCTCTTTAAATGCACATAATAATACATTATATATACAACGATACAAATAGTAGGTATGTATACACACACACACACACACACACACGACCAATATAAGCGTGTGTGGTGTTGTTCCATATATATATATATATATATACGACTATAATATAGTAGGTATATATAGGTAGGCTTACTTATATGACGTGCCGAGTCAAATGACTATAAGAAAACCGAAACAACTATTGTTGCATTTACTCTTCATCAAACCAATAATAGTTTATAACTATTACTTTTATACGTAGGAAGACTTTTTTTAATGGATTTAATAGAGCCACACAACATAATATATTGTATGTTGTTGTTTTTATTTTTGTGGTGGTGTTGTGTTTATTGTAGTTATTGTTGTTATTATTATCATCATACCGAAACGCACGGGCGCCCCGAGACGAGGGCAGTAGTGCCAGTAGTGTAGTATTCTATACTACATATAAGGCGGCAGTTCGGCCTCATCTGAATACTTAAAAAACACAATATTTATTGTATAAGCTACAGTGCTGCAGTGCACTTCGGAACAAAGATCATAAAACATAATAATAATGTATCGTATGTAGTTGCCGTATAGTATTTCGTGTGATCCGCTCCCTCTCATCACTACGAGTAAAACTCTGTGAAGGTCATTCTAAAGGAAACTTATCTTATATGTACCCGCACGCTGTAGGCATATCCACCGCTTATTATAACTGAACAGAGTGCAACGAGGTTTAAGACAAAATAATGACGTTCCGCAGTCACGATGAGTGTCATAAATCAGAATATTAATATTAAGAATACTAAACGATAAAATATATCGTGTTATTGCACTATGGAAAAAAGAAAATTGGTAGAACGACATCGTTCGGACAACCATTTTCTATATTAATATGCATATAAATCAATACGATTTCCAGATATTCACTCGAGAAATTTCAGTGAATAAATGAAAATGTATATATTATTTTATAACATGATTCCATAACGAAATCAAATACTTATAAACACCAATAGGGGGTATCTACGTATTATGTTGCGTAACACAGGTATACATAAAATCATAATAATATGTTAATTGAAAAGATGTACTTGAATACTGACAAATCTTAATATGATCTCAATGTATTATATCATAATATATCGCGTATGAAGTAAAAATGGAAAATATTCACAGTTTCTATAATACAGTACGATAGTGAGAATCACCTTGAATCCGATACGTTCACTGACCGAATCTAATATAAATATATGTTAAAGGTAATTCTATTCAAAAATAATCTAAAAGATGCACTCAAAACAAAATCTATGTATAGTTATAACTGATTATTGAATAGCATCAATATTTCATGTGAAATTATCAACTCTGTGAGATTATTGTGGCTGTATTAAGAAAAAATTCCATTTTGACGATAATTAAGTATCTACAATATTAATAACTAGCTAATCCTGCACGGTGTTATCCATGTCAAATTAAATGTTCTTATTATCCTTAGATTTACCCTTTCTAAAACTACGTTGAATGTCTTAACTAAAAAATAGCCAATATGACGCTATGAGAATTTTTCTGAATCGATTGATGAACATTTTATGGAAATTGGTCAAAAATAATTTTAGTGGATCTACCCTGTTCTAAACTCTGTTAAATGTAAACTACTCGTATTTTTAACATATTCATTTAGATAGTTTTGACCAAATATAAAATACAGGTCTAAGATTATGTTCAATATTAAGATAAGTATTTTATTTTCTGTAACCAATGAAAACTGAATACAAACAAACAAATTCATTTTTTTGCAAAATCCCCGTGTGTGTTCCTCTTGAAAATTTAAAATTTAAAAAAAAAATGCCTTCGAGGTGCACATCCTCGAGCATAGGATTACCTATATATTAAATTTCAGAACAGAGTGTAATAGACTTGACTGTGGATCGCTTACAGACACAAATATCGCTTTTTATTAATATAGAGTATAATAAAAATACGTATAGATAGGCTACGCACATTTTTTTAAAAAAGTAGAAAACAAGACGTGACAACGGAGTAAAAAAAGTAACTTCTCGTATATACGCACACTATTTACAGACCACGCGTGTTTAAAAATTTTAAAATAATGTTCGTATAAACGAAATGTTCCTTATAATATAATATTATAATTATGGCTCACTGGGCTCAGATTTAAATGTATTAAAAAAACCAAAATATGTAATTATATAGTAATGACTAATAACAAATTGTTTTAAATGTGATAAGAAAAATTAAAATATGGAATATAAAAAATTTTATTAAAACATTACAACTGAAAAAATTGTTTTATAAATGACCAGAATGAAAATGAAAAAAATTAACTATTATGAAATTGAACGTTATTCATATTGATCTTGAAAGCTATGCGATACCATATAGGTACATTATACATGCTGAAATTGTTAAAGTTAAACGATACGGTTTGGTCATAGCACAGATTTGTACCAACTAAAGGAAGATCTATTATGTACTTTTGGAAACATATGAAATTGTCTTTATTGAAAAGTACAATAGTATATATAGTTGATAGGTAATAAATCGTAAATGAACAAACTATCAAAATATGTATAGGAAAAAATGGAATTATTGAGAATTATGTAAAAATATGTAAAATAAAATACAGTTAATTTCATTGGAAATCGCTTAAAATGAATTTATCACTTACCTAAATTAATTTATCAAGTCACATTAAAATTAAAATATGTATTTACATATAAATCCGAGCCCTATATTATAAAATGTTAGTAGTTATTTTTACCTCTCACATATTTATTACCTTGTGCATTTTCATTTAAAAACTTTTTAGACTACCTACTCGTGCGGTTGACGGGTTATTTATACCAATAGGATAAGTCTAGCGGTGTACTTCTATTCGCTTCGCCTGCGGAAATAGGTAATATTATTATGTTGGTCTCCGGGATAATATCCTTTTCACGGGATTGTATCAAGGCGAACACCACTAAAATAAACGAGCTACGTTCGGAATCTGAAATACTTTAAAATGTCCACGTTTTTAGTTCTCGTTAAATAATATTTTATAATATACTCGTAATGTTGTTTCTGTATAATATATACAGTAGAAGCCGCTTATAAGAAACAAGGATTATTGATACAATCGCGTTATTGAAACAAAATATACCGGAACGGATCGCCCGTATATTAGAACATTTAAAATAAATCGGATTATTGAAACAGTACATCGGTTATTTGAAACAATCAGGGCAAGGTCAGTTGACATATACACCGGTTATCCGTGCGATAACCAATATAATTTAATCTTATCTTTGTTGTCGTTACGTTTATATTTGGACGGTATTTTATTTTACGTCCTATACGATGATCATTTTTCTGTACGTATCGTTAGTTCAACTTCAGCGTGTGTGCATAAAGGTGATTAGTGTTTCGTTATTTCGTTTGTATTCTAAAAATCTAAAATCTAAATCTAAAAATGTCTAAACGCCAAGATTTAAGTGTTAAACAAAAGTGCGATTTATTAAAATCATACGACGTGCTTCCAAAAATTAGTTTACGTGATGCCGCAGCTCGTTTAAACGTTTCTCATTGCACATTATATAGAATTTTAAAAAATCGTTCGAATATTGAACGCGCAATAATAGACAATGAAAGTGATAGTCGGAAAAGAAAAAGATCTGGAAAAGAAGAAGTTGTAGACAAAGCGTTAAAGGAATGGTTCTTACAAGTAAGGAAAAAAGATGCCCGTATTAATGGTCCACTTTTACGCCAAAAAGCAGAAGACTTGGCAAAGAAAATGGGGAAAGACGATTTTGTTGCGACGGAAGGATGGTTTCAACGTTGGAAGAAAAGGGAGAACATCAGCTTCATTAAAACACATGGAGAGCAAGGGGAAGCTGATTTTAGTTCGGCACAATCGTGGTTTAAAACTCATTGGACCAATTTGCTATCCCAGTACTCCCCCTCTGATATTTTTAATGCCAACGAGACTGGGCTTTATTTTAGAGCTCTACCTGAACACACATACGCACTCAAAATTGACAAAGCTAAAGGGGCAAAAACGAGTAAAGAGCGACTCACAATTATGTGTTGTGTCAGCATGAACGGGGAAAAACGAAAATTGATGGTAATAGGTAAGAGTCAGAACCCACGGTGTTTTAAGGGAGTGAAAACATTACCAGTAGATTACAAGGCAAACAAAAACGCTTGGATGACTGCAGCAATTTTCAAAGATTGGCTGATCAATTGGGATAAAGTGCTCAATCGGAACATTTTATTACTCATTGATAATTGTCCAGCTCATATCATTGACTGCATAAACTTAAGACACATAAAAGTTATTTTCTTACCAGCAAATACTACTTCGATCATTCAACCATGCGACCAAGGTATCATATGCACCTTCAAAGCTTATTACAGATCAGCAATTAGGGGAAAAGTTCTCGCAGTGATTGATAATGGTCTACACGATGCATCTTGTTCCTTACAAGCTAACGATATAGCAAAAAAAATAACCATTCTTGATGCTATTCATCTAGTAAAAGAAGCATGGAATAAAGTAAGTGAGGAGACAATTCGAAATTGTTTTCGTCACGGTGGATTCAAAACAGATAATAAAACAGACGACGAACACGAATATAGTTTGCCTGAAAAACCAGTCGATCTCTCGGATGAACTTTATGGCGATTGGGTTGATGTGGACTCACACCTCGATGTGGCAGAGATTCAAACAGAAGAAGAGATTTGTAATGCGGTAATGAATCCTCAAACAATTGAACGGGCTAATACTGATGATGAAGAAGAAAACAGCGAGGCACCCTTGGCACCGCCATCAAACAAGAACATTGTAGAAGCTTTAAGTGTCCTTAGGAGAGCTGTTCAGCACCGTGCGGATGAAATAGGTTTTGAGCAGCATTATTCATATGAAAATATGGTTATGGAGTTACTTGACGCAAAAAAACAAACTTCGATCGATAAATATTTTAAATAATATAGTAAGATAAATATTTTAAATATGTAATATAGTAATTAGTAAGATAAACATTTTTAATATGTAATAAAGTAACAAGTAAGATAAACATTTTAAATAAAAAAATCGTAATATACATATACATATTTCATATATACATAGTTAAATAAATACATACATACATAAATAAATTTTCCGCGTATTTTTCATTTTTTTTGTTCATAGTATAAATCTAACAAATCGCTTATTAGAAACAATCGGTTAATTGACACATTTCACTTTGGTCCCAAAGTGTTTCTAATAAGCGGCTTCTACTGTATATATATATATGTTAAGGTGAAAGACGACATTTGGTGAATGTTGACATTCACCGGTGAATGTTGACATTCACTGCTGTTTTTGGTGAATGTCAACATATTGAATAAATATTAAAAATTTACCAACAGTCACCGGCGAATGTCAACATTCACAACGATTATCGGTGAGTGTTAACATTCACAATTGAGTTTTGGTGAATGTTGACATTCACAATATTAAGTTTTGATGAATTTTAGAAATGTTTAGTTAAAATTGGCAATGCTGGGTATTAATGAATTAAAAGTTAAAATTAAATTAAAACATTAAATTAATGTTAATAAGTTAATTAACTCATTACTTTTATTTCAATAAATATATTAAATTAACTTTTAACATAAATAAGTAGTTACTTTTTTAAAGATTAATATGTTAATTTCAAGTTAATTTTATTCAATAATATCTAAATTAAGTTAATTTTCGTCCAAAGAGTAATGCAAGTTTTTGATGAGGATTTTAGAAAAGTATGTTTTTCGATAGCTAGTTAATACTTTGATGTAAATATTGCTAATGTTTAAAGATATGATATTGATCACACAAAATTATGTTCGAGTAGAAACGTATAATAGTTTAATCGTACGGTGTTTAATGGTCTATATAATATTATCAGAGATGCGTTTAACGTTTCGGTATCTGTCTATCTATTTGTACCCACTACCTATCTCTCTCTCTCTCACATGCAGCTTTTGCTTAATCACGTAATTGGCGATACGTCCGTCATCGTATCTAATTTAGTAGTGATGGAAAATACGTTTATATCTACCAGTGTCGACGAATTTCATTTGGTTAACTATTGTGAATCGCGCGTGATTGAATTTGTGCTACGTTCGAGTTACTACTAATTTTTCACGTGTATAATGGAGAACATACGAGAAGTTTTTTACGAAAAATTCAACGCTATTTTAAGTAAAAAAAGAGAAGATAATAATTTTTATTTGAGTACTGAAAAATACAACAAATGTGTTGAAGACGTTCTCAAGTTTAAGGGGAAAGAAAGTAAGCAACGCGCCGTGTGCAAGTTATTAAAAAGATATGATGTCGTTAAAATAATGTTTCATAATCAACTTATTGTTCCATTGAAACCCGGCGAAACAAAAATAATTTACTTCGTAAAAAATGAAGATTTATTCGATATTATCCATGATGCCCATATCAAAACAGGCCACGGAGGACGAACCCGTGTAATTAGTGAATTACAAACAAAGTATAAAAATATAACTTATGAATCAGTTACATTATTTTTGAGCTTGTGTGTTCAATGTCAAAGGAAACAAAAAGTCCCAAAAAAAGGGATCGTGGTAAAGCCAATTATAAGTCGTGAACTCAACTCTCGATGTCAAGTTGATTTAGTCGATATGCAAACGTGTAAAGATGGGGAGTACAAATTTATTCTGAATTATCAAGACCATCTCACTAAATTTATACAGCTTAGACCATTGAAGAGCAAAACAGCAGAGGAAGTAGCCCTCACGTTGCTGCCAATTTTCCTCACTTTTGGTGCACCAAATATTCTACATTCCGATAATGGGAGAGAGTTTTCTAATAAAATTATTATAGATTTGTGCTCGAGGTGGGAGGGTGTAAAAATTGTTCACGGTAAACCTCGTCATAGTCAATGTCAAGGTTCCATCGAAAGAGCCAATCAGGATTTTCAAAATATACTCAGGGCCATGATGCACGATAAGAAAACAACAAAATGGTCAGAAGCTTTACCATTTGTTCAATTCGCAAAAAATACTTCTTATCATCAAGGAATAAAACAAACACCGTATGAGGCAATGTTTGGTAATGTTGCTAAAAGGGGCCTAGCAACAAGTTCATTGCCACGAGAACAAATAAAAGACATTGAGACCGAAGAGCAGCTTGAACAAATTATTCAGTCAATAGGTGAGTACTTACAAATGTAATTTAAAAAATAAAATGATATAGAATCTATATTATAGATAATAAATTTAATTATTATTATTATTATTAGATGATGATAACATTGAGCAAGTGGAACCTAATGACA